>ML299105.1:0-88596 GCA_005239495.1 Nicotiana undulata
AAGCTACTGAACCAAGCCAAAACTCACACTTAGAGAATTTTGCATAAAGCTTCTCCTCTATCAATCTCTGCAACGCGATTCTCAAGTGTTGAGCATGCTCTTCCTGGCTACGAGAATAAACCAGGATGTCATCTATGAATACGATAACGAAAGTATCAAGATAGGGCTGAAATACGTTGTTCATCAATTGCATGAACGTTGCTGGGGCATTGGTCAGCCCAAATGACATAACCAAAAACTCATAATGACCGTATCTGGTCCTGAAAGCCGTTTTCGGAATGTCAGAATCCCGAATCTTCAACTGATGATACCCCGACCTCAAATCGATCTTGGAGAATACCTTAGCTCCCTGAAGCTGATCAAATAAGTAATCAATACGAGGCAACGGATAACGGTTCTTCACCGTAACCTTATTCAACTGTCTGTAATCAATACACATGCGCATCGAACCATCCTTCTTTTTCACAAACAACACCGGTGCACCCCAAGGCGATACGCTAGGCCGAATGAACCCCCTATCTAAGAGTTTCTGAAGTTGTTCTTTTAATTCCTTCAACTCTGCTGGTGCCATACGGTAAGGGGTAATAGAAATAGGATGAGTATCGGGCACCAAGTCAATACCAAAATTAATATCCCTGTCAGGTGGCATGCCTGGCAGGTCTGCAGGGAACACATCCGGAAAATCACGGACTACGGGAACAGAATCCACATATGGAGTCTCACTACTAACATCCCTCACAAACGCAAGATAAGATTCACACCCTTTCTCAACCATACGCTGAGCCTTTAAATAAGAAATCACTCTGCTAGGCACATGCTCTATAGACCCCCTCCACTCAACTCTCGGAACTCCGGGCATAGCTAAGGTAACGGTCTTAGCGTGACAATCAAGGATAGCATGACATGGAGATAACCAATTCATGCCTAGAATTACATCAAAATCGACCATACTCAGTAACAAAAGTGCTTTTGGAGAGAAGTTGTTTTTTCCTGCTTCTCAAAATCTGCTTATGCTTCTCCTTAAAAGCATTTTTTTTCTTCTAAAAGCTTGAACAAACACCTCAATTTTCCGCCAAAAACACTGTTGGCCAAAAAAACAGTTTTGGCAACAAAAAAAAAATTGTTTAAACATGCTATTATAGTGACCGCTCCTCCTAAGTTGTTACTGCAATTTTCAAGTGTTGGTTCTCTTTCGCCAATTTTTTTTGGTCAAGCATGATTGTATGTTACTCGTGAGTACAATATGATTTCTTTTTAAAAGACACGATTCTTCTAATATATTAAATTTAAACCGTATCGAATCAAAATAAGAAATATCGAACTGTACCGAACGACTTTGGTACAGTATTTGATATACATAATTGATAACCGAATAACGAATGTCGAATACTGAATCGATGTTTTTAAATACCGAACCAAAGTACTGGGTACTTACCCTTAGTTCAGACTCCTAACACTAAGTTTGACTATATGTTCTACTTCAGCCTTAAATGGGCTACAAGATAGGACAACCGAGTTAACCTTTTGGAATTTAATAAGGAATCAATTATTTTTCATCCTAATCAAATTTTAACTCCTTTTATATTAAGAATTGAATAAGAAATCAATTTCTCCCATCCTAATCAAGTTCTAACTCCCTTTATATTAAGAATTGAATAAGGAATTAGTTATTTCCCATCCATTCTTTCTCTCTCTCTCATTCATGTTGCACAATTGGTGTTCAAATTGAAATTATCAATCAATAAATTTTGAAAGTGTTGACAACCATTAAGCTTTGAAGCTTTGAATTCAATTTTGAGTTTTCAAAAACCATTATCTATTTGGATTGGGTGTTGTTGCAAATAATTAGGAATATTATTTGGAGTTTATATCTCAAATTTGAGGTTGTTTGGTGAAGATTAGACTTGATTTTGGCTGAATTTCGGATTGAAACTCAAAGAAGAAGAAGAAGAAGAAGACGAAGAAGAAGAAGAAGAAGAAGAAGAAGAAGAAGAAGAAGAAGACATGACATATAATATACTTACGAAATGGTAGTAAAGTTGTATTATAATTGTGTGTAAATTGTATTATGTTATATATATATATATATATATATATATATATATATATATATATGTTGTATGAAAGTTGAAAAATAATTGTATAATGTATGAATTGTTGTATAAAATTTGTATTTAAGTTATCAATACTATCTTAAATTTATTGATATGTATTAAAATTGTATTAAGAGAGAAAGTTTTGATTGGAATTTTAAAGAGGAAGAAGCACACACCACATACAAAATATATACAAATCAGATACAAAATATACAAAAGACATATTGTATAAAATTTGTATGAAAATTATATTTAAATTGTATGATGTTTTAGATATATTTTAACCGGTAAAAATAATGTATGAAAGTTGTAGATAAGTTGTAAATAAATGTATACTTTATAATTAGTTGTATGAAATCTATTTTTAATATGTATAAAAGTACTAGATAAGTTATAAATAAGCTGTATATCATATAGTAGTTGTATAAACTTTATTTTTAGTTTATATGATGTTGTGGATGTATAAAAAAAAATTAAAAAATTATATTTTAATTTGTATGTTGTTGTACCATACAAATTTATCATCTCTTTGTTTTTACTTACGCTTCAACTCCAACTAATCTCGAGATCATTGATATATATGTCCTATTTGCGATATTCATAAGAATTGTGAAAATTAACGTTCTTATGCAAAGTGAAACAGAGCTTGGTGAAGCCGGAATTAACTTTTCAAAAGGTAGGAATATATACAGAAGCTTTGAAAAAGGACATGGAGGGCAACAGAGAATAGGAAATGATATAACTAAATCTCATAATTTGAGGCACTAATAAGGTATTGTATATAAATGGTAAGAAAACTTGCTTAGGACGGGTAATATACAAAAAATGGACAATTTTAGTAAATAAGTTTCAAATATTGTATATGAATAAAAAAATTCTTGTATAAATATTTGCTTCACATTGGGCTCTATTATAGGCCCAATTGTTTTTCTGTTATTCATAATATGAGAAATGACCCTATATAGCCCCTCAAAATTTTAATAGCCCATGTTTTTCTTCATTGACACGAAATGTCCATCCGGCCCAAACATATTACATCTAATAGTCCGAAATATCTATTTTATATTTTATGTATAATGGTAGTCTATTTAGTATATTTTTGTATAATGACACTCTATTATGTATAGTCACAGTCTATTGTATATAAATTGTATAGTGGCAGTCTATTTAATATATATTTTGTATAGTGACAGTCTAATTTATATATTTTGTATAATGACAGTCTATTTATGTATATTTTTCGTATATGTTTTGTATAATGATAGTCTATTGAATATAAATTATATAGTGATATTCTATTTTGTATATTTGTGTATAGTGACAATCTATTTTGTATATACCTTCCACCATATTCCTGCCTTGTACACTACCACTTACCAAGACATAATTGGAAAATCAAACGATCAATTGCATATCTGGATTTTTCGTTGGGAGTATTATTTATTGACACTAAAACCCAAAATTCTTGCAAATGGTTATACGTGTCCTGTGGCTATTTCTTAAAAGCAGAACTCCCCAGCTACTTGTTTCACTTAAAAGCAGAACGAGCCTCAGAAAGCAGTCCGATGCACAAGGCACTCCGTATATATACAAGGTCCGAGAAGGATCGCATAGTGTGATGTAGATAGCCTGTAAACAATAGTAACTGTTTCTACGGTTCGAATCCGTAATCTATAAGTCACACAAAGATAACTTTATCATTGCTTTAAAGCTGTTTTAAGGCTCCGTTCAAGTAAGTAATATTTAAGTAAAGCTTATATATTAGAAATTATACGAAAAATAATACTCCAAAGTAAAACAGAATAAAGGCCAAGCCAGAAGTGTAGCAGAATTAGTGAGAGGTGTCAAATAATTAATCTAAGTACTGCATCTATGTGTTTTTATGTTATGCTTTCTTTTAGTCTTGTCTAAGAAAATTGACCGATATTTATGTATTTTAAAGTTTTTTAATCCAAACATCTTCATTCTCTATTGATGATGTATAAGTAGTGGAGACCCTACGTAATATGAAGTGACATGTGGTCCGTATAGTTAGCTTATGTGTCAAACATATTTTTTAAGGGGTCCTTTGGCAGGAGGAATAGGGATAACTAATTTTCGGGATTAAATCCGAAATGAATTTATCACATGTTGGTCGGGATAAATTCGTGATATAATTAATTCCGGGATTAGTTATCCCGAAATTATAGTATTCTTTTTATCGTTATGAGCGTGAGATAATTAATCACAAAATAATTATTCATGCAATAACTTAATTCCCAATCAAACAACCACTAAAACTATACACAGTTAAACATTAAAAATAGAAGGAAATAAAAAATGGATTTACCCTTATACTTTGGTAAATAATTTACATTTATCTTCTGTTATACGTTTTGTCCAAATATCCCTTACAGTTAACAAAATATAACGACACGGTCGGTCATTTGGAGAGTTTGAGCCCCGAGCCCTTAATAACTATTTTTTTGTTTCTGCTATTGGGACTTGTCAGAGTGTTTAGTTATGGAATTCGAAGAGTTTTGGGACACTTAGTCCCTAGATGTGAGTTTAAACCTTAGAATTTGGATCGTAGTCGGAATTGTGTGAAGACGGATCAGGAATAGGTTTCCGTTGACTCCGTTAGCTCCGTTGAGTGGTTTTGGGGGTAAGAGCGCGCCCGAAATGTATTTTGGAGGTTGGTAGTAGATTTAGGCTTGGATTGGCGAAAGTTAGATTTTCGACGATTTCGGCCGATAGAGGAAATTTTGATATCGAACTCGGTTGGAATTCCGGAAGTGGCTGTAGGTTCGTAGTGTCATTTGTGACCTGCGTGTCAAATTTGAGGTCATTCGAACTAGGTTTGACGTGTTTCGGCATCGTTTGTAGGTTTTGAAAAAATGATAAGTTCTTAGGCTTGAATTCGTGTTTAATTCTTGTTTTTGGTGTTATTCGATGTGGTTTGAAGGCTCGACTAATTCCGAATCATGTTATAGGACTGGTTGGTAGGTTTTGTTGAGGCCCCGGGGGCCTCAGGTGTGTTTCGGATGCTAAACGGGAAGAAATTTGGACTTAGGCAGTTTTCTGGTGTGATGAACCTGTTATTTTCGCACCTGCGGATGTTGGAACCCAGGTGCGGCGCCGCAGAAGCGGCTTGGTAATCGCAGAAGTGGAAGAGGGCCAAGGCATCAGGGACTGCCGCAGATGCGGCTGGGGAACCGTAGATGCGGCCCCAACCCGGATAAGTTATTTTCGCACCTGCGATGCCTTTTACGCAGGTGCGGGACCGCAGGTGCGGCCCTATGAACCGCAGATGCGGAAATCGCTGGGCAGAAATAGGAAGTTTGAGGGTTTGAAATTTCATAACACAAAAATTGATTTGGAGCTCGGCGGGAGATGATTCTCTAGGGATTTTGGAGGAGAATCATTGGGTAACCAATTCTAACTCTATTTTGATCATAATACAATAATCTATTATTTTTTCCTCGTCTAATTAAGGAATTTGAGGGTAAACGTTTGGAAATGAGAGAAAAGGTTCCCCCATTGAAAATTTGAGAATTTAATGAGATTTTGACATTGGATTTTGATGATTTTTGTTCGAGTGTGCTCGTGAGTGAACGGGTGTTCATAATTTGTAAATTTTAACCGATTTCGAGGCGTGGGCCCGAGGGACTTTTTGGGGAGATTTTCCTAATTTCACGATTTAGCTTCTAATTAATTAGTTAAATTAGTTACTTAAAGTAATATTTACATTATGCAATTAATTTGAATAGATTTGGGCCATTTGGAGTTGGGTACTCGTGGCAAGAACATGATTTCAAGTTGATTTGCGCGATTGAGGTAAGTGGCTTGCCTAACCTTGTGTTGGGGACTTTCCCTTAGGATGTTTGATATTAATTGATGTGTGGGCGCCGTGTACGTGAGGTGACGAGTACGTACAAGGGCCGTTATTTCAAAAATCCCATTTTTTTCTTCGAAAATCATAAATTGTATTTTTCTCCTTTTAACTTGCTTTAATATGTTAAATTGTTTAACTTAGATTAAAAGCATGCTTACATGTTTAATATTCAATTGCCTACTCGACACTCTGCGCCATGTTCAGTTAGATTACTGCTTTTCCCTAGTTGTTATTTTGATGAACTGTAATAATCGATGCCATACCTGTCATTTTATCTTGCATCGCATATTTAATTTGGGACTAAGAACATATTCCGGGAGATCTCTGTGTACTGCATATTTAAATTGAGAGTACATATGTATTCCGGTAGATCCTCCTGTACTGCATACTTAAATTGGGACTACAGACGTATTCCGGGAGATCCCCCATCACTGCATATTTATTTTGGGACTACAGATGTATTCCGGGAGATCCCCCTGTACTGCATAATCATCGGGAACTACGAGACGATATCCCGAAAAATTTCCACCTTATATTTACCTTGTTCTGAGCCGAGGGCTCCCCTGACTGTTAAGTTTTTCGAACATTTTCCTTAACTGCTTACGGTAGAATTACTTATCTCTTTTACTGTTTTAAATTGATTATATTTACTCCAGTAGGGCCTTAACCTGACCTCGTCACTACTTGACCGGGCTTAGGCTTAGCACTTACTGGGTACCAATGTGGTGTACTCATGCCCTTTCATGCACATGTTTTCGTGTGCAGATCCAGGTACGAGCTATCAACCTGGAGGATAGTATTTGCTGATGATTCTAGGAGACTACAAGGTATTTCTGCCGCGTCCGCAGAATCCTCAGAGTCCCCTTCTACTCCATCGTCTAGAGTCTTTTTTAATGGACTTCCAGACTTGTTTAGAGCTACAATAGTTATTAGAAGCTTGTGACTTTGTGACATTCCGGGTCATTGAGAGAATATTTTGTATGAGCCGAGTGACATTTTTTTGTTAGTTAGATTATGCCCTTATTTTCTTTATTTCTTGTGTTTTTATTAAAGTTTTCCCTTAATATTAGGCTTACCTAGTCATAGAGACTAGGTGCGGTCACGATACCTTTCGGAGGGTAAATTGGGTCGTGACAAGTTGGTATCAGAACGTCTAGGTTCATAGGAGTCACGAGTCACAAACCGGTTTATTAGGGTCTCGCGGATCGGTACGGAGACGTCCATATCTATCTTAGGGAGGCTATGTAACTGTTAAGAACAATCATATTCCTTTGATTTCCTTGTCGTGTGAGTTATTGCTATCAAAATTCTAAAACTCTATTCTATTCTTTCTCACAGATGGTGAGGACCCGTACCGGGAGGACCGACGACCAGGCACCCGAGCCCCCTGTCAGAGCCGCCAGAGGCAGGGGTCGGGGTAGAGGATGATTACGCGGTGCAACCCGAGCACCTACGAGAGCTGTGACAGAGGAGCCCACAGCAGCTCCAGTTGGAGGGCCGACACCGGAGATTCCAATTGCTAATCCAGCCCTCGAGGAGACTTTGGCTCAGTTCATGAGCATGTTCAACACTCTGACTCAGGCTGGGCTACTTCCGATAGCCCCACCCACATCTCAGGCCGGGGGAGGGGCAAAGACTCCCGCATCCCGCACTCTTGAGCAGAGGCAGAGTACATTCCTATACCCCTAGTGGTTCCGGTTCAACATGAGGCCAGAGTAGCTGCTTCTGAGGCAGAACAACTCAGACTTGAGAGGTACAAGAAGTACCACCCACCTACTTTCAGTGGACTATCTTCAGATGACCCTATGGGTTTTCTTGAGGAGTGTCATCGTATTCTCCGCACTATGGGCATTGTGGAGACGAGTGGGGTTTCTTTCATCGCTTTCCAGCTGAGGGGAGCGACATATCAGTGGCGATGTGACTATGAGATGAGTAGTCCGGACGAGGCAACTTCACATACTTGGACTCAGTTTTCAGAGATATTTCTGCGAGAGTATGTCCCTCAGAGCCTCAAGGATGCTTGGCTCGCAAAGTTTGACCAGATGCGTCAGGGTGCTATGACTGTGTCAGAGTATGTAGTTCATTTCAGTGAGTTAGCTCGTCATGCACCGGCTTTGGTTGCCACAGTTAGAGAGAGAGGGTTCATCGCTTTATTGAGGGACTCCACCCCAGTATTCGGATCCGTATGGCTAGAGAGTTGGAGATGGATATCACTTATTAATAGGCAATGAGTATTGCTATGAGGGTGGAGGTCATGTTTGCTCAGGACAAAGAGGAGAGAGAGGCCAAGAGGTCTCGAGAGATTGGTCATTATTGGGGAGCTCGTGCACCAGTAGCACGATATGGTAGGGGTTTTATGGGTCGCCCTGTTCATTCAGCTCTTCCTGCAGCCGGCGGTATTCCAGCTCCTCCTAGACCTCAGGAGCCCTATTATGCACCACTTGTATCCAGTGTGCCTCCTGCTCGGGGTGCTATTACCGGCCAGCCCAGCAAGCCAGTTCCGAGTCAGTCTCAGCCGCATTGTCCTCCGAAGGGTTGTTTTGAGTGTGGTGACACTCGTCACATGGTTAGAGATTGCCCCAGAGTCAGGAGGGGTGCACCTCCATAGACTTATCAGCCTCCACGTGCTCCACCGGGTCCTCCGGCTATTCTTCTAGCCCCAGCTGCCACTCCACCTCCTCATCCAGCTCGAGGTGGAGGTCGGGGAGGTCGAGGTTGCCCTAGAGGGGGAGGCCAGGCCAGGTACTATGCCCTTCCAGCCCGTTCAGAGGCCGTCGCTTCAGATTTAGTTATCACATGTATCGTCCCTGTCTGTCATAGGGATACATCCGTATTATTTGACCCAGGATCTACGTATTCATATGTGTCTTCTTATTTTGCTCCACATTTGGGGATTTCTCGGGATTCTTTGAGTTCCCTTGTTTATGTATCTACTAATGTGGGAGATTCTCTAATTGTGGACCGCGTATATATTGGTCGTGTTTGATTACTCTTAGTGGTTTTGAGACCAGAGCTGATTTGTAATTACTCAGTATGGTAGATTTTGATGTTATCTTGGGCATGGACTGGTTTTCGCCCCATTATGCTATTCTTGATTATCACGCTAAGACCGCGACACTGGCTATGCCAGGCTAACCGAAATTAGAGTGAAGAGTTACCTTAGAGTACACTCCCCGCAGAGTCATTTCATTTCTCAAGGCTCAGCGGATGGTTGAGAAGGAGTGTGATGCGTATTTGGCCTATGTGAGAGATGTCAATGTTGATACCCCTATAGTTGAGTCAGTCCCAGTAGTGAGGGACTTCCCTGATGTATTTCCAGCTGATCTTCCGGGTATGGCGCCAAAAAAAATATTCAAATTAGTGTCATGTCCTCAGTGAGCTGAAAAAGAGGGACAACAAAAATCCTACACTCTGCGAATCCAAATTAGTGATAATGGATGCTAAGTTAAAAAAAAAAGAGACAACAACAACAACAAACCCAGTTTGGTCCCAACATGTGGGGTTTGGGGAGGGTAGTTTGTACGCAGACCTTACCCCTACCTAATGCAGGTAGAGAGCCTGTTTCCAATAGACCCTCGGCTCAGGAAGGGCAAGAAGAAGAAGAGGGAAGCAAGGAAGGAAAACAATATCCAATAATAGCGACACGGGATACAATACCTGAGGTGAACAAACCACATACCGTAATAAAAATCAAAGAATATGAAGGGAAATGCATGCTACTAAGCCTATCGGTGAACACTATAAACTACCTACTAACCTTCTACCTTAATCCTCTACCTCCACACCCTCCTATCAAGTGTCATGTCCTCAGTGAGCTGAAGCACCGCCATGTACTGCCTAATCACTTCTCCCCAATACTTCTTAGTCCTACCTCGACCCCTCCTCAAACTCTCCATGGCCAACCTCTCACACCTCCTGACATGGGCATCAATGCTTCTTCTCCTAACATGTCCGAACCATCTCAACCGCGACTCCCGCATCTTGTCCTCCACGGAGGCTACTCCCACTCTGTCCCGGATAGATTCATTCCTAATTCCTTCTCGCCTGGTACATCCACACATCCATCTCAACATCCTCATCTCTGATACTCTCATCTTCTGCACGTGGGGGTTCTTGACTAGCCAACACTCATCCCCATACAACATAGCGAGTCGAACCACCACTCGATAAAACTTCATCCACCCCGCTCCGATGCGATGTGTGACATCTTCGTCAATCTCCCCGTTACCCTTGATAATAGACCCGAGATACTTAAAACTCGCTCTCTTGGGGATAACTTGAGCATCAAGCTTAACCTCTACGTCTGCATCATGGGTCTCACTGAATTTGCACTCCAAGTATTCTGTCTTGGTTCTACTCAGTTTGAAACCTTTAGACTCCAAGGTCTGTCTCCAAACCTCCAACCTCGCGTTAACTCNTCTCACTGAATTTGCATTCCAAGTATTCTGTCTTGGTTCTACTCAATTTAAAACCTTTAGACTCCAAGGTCTGTCGCCAAACCTCCAACCTTGCATTAACTCCGCTACGCGTCTCGTCTATCAACACTATATCATCGGCAAATAGCATGCACAAAGGCACCTCCCCTTGGATGTGATGCGACAGTACATCCATCACCAAGGCAAACAAAAATGGGCTAAGAGACGATCCCTGGTGCAACCCCATCACCACAGGGAAATGGTCCGAGTCACCACCCACAGTCCTCACCCTAGTCTTAGCATCATCATACATATCCTTAATCACCCTAATGTACGCTACCGGAACGCTGCTAACCTCCAAACACCTCCACAGGACCTCCCTCAGAACTTTATCGTATGCCTTCTGAAGGTCAATAAACACCATATGTAAATCCTTCTTCCTTTCCCTGTACTGCTCCACTAATCTCCTTACCAGATGAATCGCTTCCGTAGTCAAACGCCCCGGCATGAATCCAAACTGATTCTCCGAAATAGACACGCACCTCCTCACCCTGGCCTCCACCACTCTCTCCCAAACCTTCATAGTGTGACTCAATAACTTTATACCTCTATAATTGTTGCAATTTTGGATATCACCCTTGTTCTTGTAAAGCGGAACCATTGTACTCCACCTCCATTCTTCAGGCATCTTCTTTACCTTAAAAATACCATTGTTCACATCTACCATTTGTTATACTATTGGGTCACATCTACGCTTACTGTTAACCAAACTTTTTAAAAATACCCTCCACCTAACGGAAAGCTACCAGAATAAAAAATTATTACGTTTTCTTTTTTAAAAAAATCCATTAACCTGAATGGCTTGAATCAATACCATTTTTGTGAGACTTCAACCAAAAGATAGAAAATACCACATTTTCAAGAACAAAGTCGAAAGAATCAAGCTCATAATTAATAGACCAACACATAAGAAATCAATCATAGTCGTAGATGGTTTCTTCTAATTCAGCTTTGTATATTATATAAAAACTTTTAATTTCAATGAGAAAAGGCTACACGCACCTAAACTTCCTTCATCATGTTGAGGTGGCATCTTGAACCAAAGAGGAACTTATTTCAATATTGAATCCGAAGAATCATTAATCCTCGTGGATAAGATAATAGCATGTCCATATACAATTAGTTGAGTCTTGATTCAACACCATTTACAAAATGGAAATAATTTTTAATCTCCTTGCATGATAATGCCCTCATATATATATATATATATCCGTTTTTAGGGTAAACAGTTTGGCGCCCGCCGTGGGGCTGTTGATAAAAGTGGTAATTTGATACAATTTTTTGTAACACACTCTAGTTTACACTTGTTCTTTAAAGTGTTTTTAATTTCAGGTCAAAGTTTAAAATGTTGAGCTCCCAATATGCTCCTTTAAACGTGGATACTAGGTTTGTCCACCATGGCGAGAACAACAATGTGGCACTCAGTAACGAGGTGCCCCATGTCGACCCCAAGAGAGTTCTGGCCGCAGATCCGATAGACGCTAACTCACATGTGGTCATCAATGAGAAGTTGCCTACCGATCTTGAGAACACAATCCGCGAGGGAGTCCGTTTGGTAGACCAAAATACACACGATAGTGAAGGAGATAAGATCAACTTGTGGGTGATCTTCGAAATGCTACAGGCTCAACAGGCAGCGATAGCCCAGTTATAGAACCCAACCCGCGCCCTTAACAGAGTTGGGCCCAGGACTATCCCCGAGATCATAAAGATGCTCGAGGAACTGACAAAACGGGTAGAATCGGGAGAAAAGAAAATCGAAGCCAATGACAAAAATGTGAAAACCTACAATTCCAAGGTCGACCAAATCACGGGAGCACCACCGATATTGAAGGGCCTGGATTCCAAGAAGTTTGTTCAAAACCTTTTCCTTCAAGTGCAATTCCGAAAGCCAATCCAAAGAAGTATCGCATGCCCGATATTTCTAAGTACAACGGAACAATTGACCCAAATAAGCATGTGACCTACACATGCGCTATCAAAGGGAACAATTTGGAGGATGGTTAGATTGAGTCCATACTACTGAAAAAGTTCGGGGAAACTTTGTCAAAGAGAGCTATGATGTGGTATCACAACCTACCCCCTAATTTTATTGACTCATTTGCTATGCTTGCAAACTCCTTCGTAAAAGCACACGCCAGGGCCGTTAAGGCCTAGACCAGGAAGTCAGACACTTTTAAAGTGAAACAAAGAGATAATGAGATGCTAAGAGAATTCGTGTCCTGGTTTCGAATGGAACGAATGGACTTGCCTGCGGTCGCGGACGATTGGGCCGTTCAAGCCTTCACCAAGGATTCAATACTCGAAGCTCATTAGCTTCACAGTAGTTGAAGCAAAATTTGATAGAATATCTAGCTATAACTTGGGCCAACGTATATAACCGGTATCAATCAAAATTAGGGTCGAAGATGATTAGCTTGGGACCCCTTCCGGGTCCGCTAATACCGTCAAAGCTATTGACAAATCCAAAAGAGACATTGATCGTGACTTAAGATCACATAGGGACTGGTATCAACCATACAATGGAGACCGAAGAGGTAGTGGGATTGGGCGCAACCCTATGAGGAGTGAAAGGAAAAGCGACCGGGATTAAAATAATTGGGGGATCATAAGCAAAAGCGGCTTAGACAGGCCCAGCGGGCCTAAGGAAGTGCCGAAGTTATCAGAGTACAACTTCAACATCGATGCTGCTATCGTCGTAAATGCCATCGGACGCATCAAAGACACCAAGTGGCCTCGAACTTTACAGTCTGATCCAGCCCAAAGGGACCCCAACATAATATGTAAAAATCATGCAACTCACAGCCATAGAACTGAAGATTGCTGACAACTGAGAGAGGAAGTAGCTCGGTTATTCAACAACGGACATCTCCGAGAGTTCTAGAGCGATCGAACCAAAACCATTTCAGGAATAGGGACTCTAATAAGCAGATCGAGCATGAGGAACCTCAACACGCCATTAATATGATCACCGATGGGGTTGACGTCCCCTAGGGGCCGATGTTAAAGCGCACCAAACTGTACATCACAAGGGAAAAACGAACTCCAGATTACGTGCCATAAAGAACATTATCTTTCAACGACGAGGGCGATGCAGGAATTATAAAGTTACATAATGATGCACTGGTAATATTTGTTCTCATAAATAAATCTCGAGTTAAGCGTGTGTTAATTGATCTAGGTAGCTCGGCCAATATCATCGAATCGAGGGTCGTAAAGCTGCTGGTTCTACAAGACAATTTGTGCCTGCAGTCCGAGTCCTAAACGAATTCAACATGGCATGTGAGACCACCAAAGGGGAGATAACACTACCTGTGAACATCGCCGGAATCGTTCAGGAAATAAAGTTCTACATGATAGAATGAGATTTGAGATATAATGCTTTGTTCGGGAGGCCATGGATTCACAACATGAGGGCAGTTCTCTCAACATTGCACTAGGTTTTGAAACTCCCAACGCCAGGAGGTATTAAACAATTTACGGAGAGCAACCGGCCGCCAAAGAGATGTTCGCGGTCGACGAGGTTGTCCTGATATCCGCACTTTCGACACCAAAGGGTCCGAGTTTGGTCACCAAGGAAGAGACCAAATAACAATCACTGACACCGGCCCCAACTGAACTAGAAAGACGGGGCATGCGAGGGTGACGACTACGGAGGTGTCATTCATAGCCCCCGACGATTATGACGCCACCAAATCAACGATTGAGGAACTAGAGCAAGTCATATTGATCGAGCACCTGCCCGATAGTAAGGTATACATGGGCACAGAGTTAAGTCTCGAGATCATGAAAAATTCATTAAATTCCTTATAGCTAACATAGATTATTTAGCTTGATCCCACCTCGACATGACATGGGTCCCGCCGAAAATAACTACTCACAAGCTGAGCCTGGATCTGAAGTTCCACCCGGTAAAATAAAAAAAAGGACACATCAGTCTGAAGTCAAGCATACATTCATTAAATACGAGGTATCTAAACTCCTTAAAATAGGATCCATTCGGGAGGTTAGGTACCCGAATTGGTTAGCAAACATAGTGGTAGTCCCTAAAAAGGGAAATAAATTAAGAATGTGCAAAGACTACAAAGACTTGAATAAGGCATGACCCATGACTCTTTCCCTTTTCCCAACATCGATCGCATGATTGATGCGATGACCAATCACGATATCCTCAGCTTTCTCGATGCCTTTACGGGTATAACCAAATTCGGACAGACCCGGGCGACCAGGAAAAAATGTCCTTCATCACTAAGTACGACACCTACTGTTAGAACATAATTCCATTAGGACTAAAAAATAGCGGTGCCACTTACCAACACTAGTAAATCGGATGTTCGAAGAGCAAATAGGAAAATCAATGGAGGTTTACATTGACGATATTTAGTTAAGTCCCTACGAGCAGAGGACCATTTGAAATATTTGCAAGAAGCATTCAACATATTGAAGAAATAAAATATGAAGCTGAACTCGGAGAAATGCGCGTTCAGAGTCGAGTCAGAAAAAGTTCTTAGATTTATGGTGTCTAACCGGGGAATCGAGATCAATCCCGATAAAATCAAGGCCATAGAGGTTATTACCGTGGTGGACAATGTCAAGGAAGTTCAAAGGTTAACCGGTCGCATAGTCACTTTCGGTTGATTCATTTCAAGGTCTTCTGACAAATAGCCATCGTTTCTTCTCATTAATAAAGAAGAAGAATAACTTCTCATGGACCTCGGAGTGTCAACAAGCCCTGGAAGACAAACGATACCTTTCGAGCTCGCCTTTCCTTCATACTCCTAAGGTAGATGAGCATCTGTACGTGTACTTAGCGTATCCAAGATAGTGGTAAGTGGATTCCTAGTTCGAGAAGAGGAAGTTACGCAATTTTCTATCTACTATGTTAGTAGGACTATAGGCGAGGGAGAAACTAGGTATCCTCACCTAGAAAAATTGGTGGTCGCTTTGCTAAGCGTCTCTAGGAGGTTAAAATCATATTTTCAATGCCATCCCATATATGTCGTGACTACTTATCCATTGAGAAACATACTGTATAAACCCGAGATCTCGGGACAATTGTCCAAATGGGCAGTGGAAATCAACAGGTATGATATCGAATATCGACTCCGAACTGCCATAAAATCTCAAATTTTGTGGACTTCGTGGCCGACTTCACGTAGGCCCTAATACCCGAGGTTGAAAGAGAATTGTTGTAGAATCTGGGGACTTCCTCCGGAGTATGGACCCTCTTTACAGACGGTGCCTCAAACACGAAGGGGTCCTGAATTGACATCGTTTTGAAGCCACCGACAAGTAATGTAGTTAAGCAATCTATTAGAACTGTAAAATTGACTAACAACGAGGCCGAGTATGAGGCCATGATTGCAGGTCTTGAATTGGATAAAATCCTGGGGGACGAGATAATTGAAGCTAAGTGCGATTGCCTCCATGTGGTAAACCAAGTCAATGGAACATTCGAAGTCAAAGAGGAATGAATGCGAAGGTACCTAGGTAAACTACATGTGACGTTACATCAGTTCAAGGAGTGGACCTTGCAACATGTACCTGTTGATACCCAATTTTTCCATCATATATTTCAAATATGCATATATACTTTCAAAATAGTGCATGAGCATCATCAAGTATTTTTCCTAATTTTTTCATAATTTTCAAAGATTTTTAAATCAATTTATTCCCATATTTATTATATAAATAATCACTAATTGCATCATAAATAATTTTTATGATGATTTTATCATCTAACTTCATCATTTATATCCATGTTAAGCTTTAAGTATTTTTTGATGCATTTGTTATAATTATATTTGCATCTTTAGGCTAAAATTGTATATTTTGCAATAATAGCCCTTATATACTTATGATTACTTTATTTATGCCAAAAATAACGTTTTATGCTTTTATAGTGATAAATGAGTGTTGTTAATTATTTTATGCACAAATAATATTTTTATTTATTTCTCATTTTTACAAATTATTTTATTAATTAAATTGAGCATTTAACTAATAGCCCCTAAATTCACTAATTTCGGACCTAAACTACCAACCCCCTTAGCCCATTTACCTAAAACACCTACCTAGTATTTGGCCCAACCCCAGAAAGCCCAATCCAAACGACCCATGTAATTACCTGGTCGTGACCCGCTTAGATACCCGACCCAACCCCTTTTAAATCATAGCTGTTGATCTCAGAGATCAACGACTCATGTTTCCTACCTATTTTTAATTAACCTACCCACCCCAAACCCTAAATCACTCTTACCACCCCACCGCCCTTGTACTCTCTCGAACCTTCTCCGTCCCTCTGCAAACCCTAGCCGCCGTAACTCCCAAATCTCTCCGATTCCAGCTCAAACATGGAATAAATCCATGATTTACTTGCCTATTTTGTGTTACTCTATCATTATAGGCATGTATATGGTATTACTTAGTTCTTGCCCTATTTTTGGCAAGAACTACCTCAATAACGGGTAGATTCACCCTGATTCTATGAAGATGTGGACGATCTTTCCTCCATATACATGTTTTATTGAACGATTCTTGCATATTTGGTCCGATTCAAGGCATTAGTCTCAACTATGGTTTGATATCTTTCCTTGTTCTTTACTGATTTCTGATTGATACTCTTCCCTTTCTGGTGTTTGACCAATATTTTTCTTATTTCTGTTTAATCTACTGTATTTCCTTTATTTTTACCTTATTTCGCCCTAAATCTGAATTTTAATTGATCCTTATGTGATATTTTCCGTATTCTCTGTTGTATCCCCTTATTTTAAGTGTTACTCGCATGATTATATTTCCTTATTCTTTGTTAATTTACTGAACTCCTTGTTTATGTATTATTTTCCCTAAAAATTAGATCCTAATTGATTCTGTGTTTAATACTTACCGTGTTTCATGTTTATACTATACTACTATATAAACCCCTCCCCTTTCCCCTTTAGGACAGACTGGAATCATATATTCTCACTAAAACTTAGAGCTTGGTTATATACTCTCTTTACTCTCTTGTTTACTACTGGTCTAGGCCGTCTGAAAGCCAAGACCAAATATTCTGGACTCTTGACCTTTGTGGTATTATTCTGGTTTGCTTGCTTAACTGGTGAGTAACTATCCCTTTGTCATTTTATTTCTATGTATCCATAACTTGTGTATTTGATCCAACATGTTTAAAGTTTATTCTGAGCATGATTCGACCACTTTTATGTTTCCATGATTTCCTTTAGTCATATAATTGATACTGTTAGTTCTGAGATTGGTTGTTTTTAATATGAATCCTCTTAGAGATTAACTTAATGTCTTTTAACTTGTTTCATGTATGTTATTTTGCTAGTTCTGAACTTGTCCTGAACTTAGCATCTTAATGATAATACTAGTATGTTCATCAGTTAATCAGTCCTGAATCTTTACAAACTTGTATTGTTATTAAACCTTTCTCTGTCATTATGTGCCCTGATAACTTGCCTTCTAATATGTCTTGCATCCATTTGGATTCATGTGATTATCTAACAATTTTCCTTAATACATTGTCTAAATGCTTTCTGTCCTAAAATGTTAGCATGTACACTTAGCCTAATTAGGACTTTCAGATTCTAACTTATTAAATATTGTGCATGAACAACTTTGCAAATCTAGCCCATTTGTCTGCTTAATGCAATTCTGCCTATGTATTCTGTGTTTTAACCTCCCCAGCGTGAGCACTGCTCGGGGTCCATGTGAGACTCTTGTGAACTCTGACATATTGGGGTTTGGTTCCCAATCTCCTTGAATTATTTTTGAGCATTTGATTCTCTAGTGTGAGCACTGCCCTGGGTCCTTGAAGCCCTTGGGAACTTTGATGCATTAGAGATCTGGGTTCTATGTGTGCTATGGGTGAATCACTCACCATTGGTTGTTTTGTACTTGTGAAAGTGAGCCTTGGAGCTAATATGGTTTGAAGGCCTGGGTTGTCCAGGTGTATTTGGGGCATGTTAAAGGCTCTCTATAGTTATTATTATGTAATTCATTCATTAATCTGGTTTGTAATAATTTTGTAACAAACTAATTCTAAGGTAGGGAAGGGTTTCTTATTCTCTTTTGCTAAATCGGGTAGAAATCCTGCCTATAGGATCTCATTTTTGCTGTTGATTCTCCTTATGAGTTTCACATCGTGATTATTAAAATTATATAAATCCTATGTCATGTTTAACAACTAGAAATCCTGCCCATAGGATTGATGTTATGATTTGTTGAAAATCCTGTCTTTAGGTGTATAAATCCGTCAAATAAACGTGTGTTAGCAACCATGCCTATAGGACTAATACCTAACTTGATTGTTTCCAGCTCAATGTGTATAAATTCCTGCCCATATACTGCTTAATTAGAAATCATGCCTATAGGATAAACATCAGTTCAGCAATTAGAAATCATGCCTATAGTATAAACATCAGTTTAGCAATTAGAAATCATGCCTATAGGATTAAAAATCAACTCAATGATAGATATCATTCTTATAGGGTTAAAATCAACTCAATAATAGAAATCATGCTTATAGGATTAAAAATCAGTCCAATGATAGAAATCATGTCTAGCTATAGAATCAAAAACAATTCGACGATATGAGTCATGCCTATAAGATTATAATTATCATACTCATAGAAATCATGCCTATAGGACTCTACTAAATTATTTTGAATACGATTATCACTGTCCATCACTTAGGTAACATGCCTATGAGATTAATAATAATTCTGGACTTCTGCTTGTGATTTACTGTGACTCATCATTGTATGAAATGCATAGATATTGCACTAAATTAAAAATCAGTAGGCAAATAGTAAGTCCTAACACTCGCATTAAGAAACTGATTTTGCATACTACTGCTTTCCTGTTCATCACATAGATATCCTGCCTATAGGACTTTATGATAAATAGAACCTGTTAATCAGTTGCGTGCATTTGTTGTTTATATGTGGAGGTCAACATGAGCCCATATCTGTTTTATTTGAGAAGTCCTAACTGTTTTGTTTGTCGCCTAGTGTTTTACAATTTTGAGAAACTTAAGTTTAGTCTAGAACCATCCTAAATAGAGGTCCCAATGTCTCTAGGACCATAAGTAAGAGACGAGTAGTGCACACATAAGACACGATTTAGAATCAACTAGAGCGCTTTAAATAAAAACTCAAAGATAGTAATCGGGTAGCAGGAGATGATAGTCTGTGCCCGCTGAATAATATGAGTAACACCCCCGTCTTGGGGGATTTACGAAGTATTATTTATGTTGCACGGGGTGATCCTATAGGCTAAAAATTTAAGGACCCCCCGTCCTTATTAAATAGTTTCTTCGCTTTTCACAGACTTATTCGCAATTTAAGTTCGGCCGGGACCCACCATTGTGGACCTCGAGGGGTGCCTAACACCGTCCCCTTAAGGTAATTCGATCCCTTACCCGATCTCTAGTGATAAAAATTGGTATAATCTTAGTTATTTGCTATAGGTGCCCTAACACACCTTAATCCGCCAGGTAGCGACTCTAACAACCAATTCCTTTTCCCTACTCTCTCAAAAGAAGTTGTCAAAATGTTGAAACCCGATTTCGCGAGAAAAAGGAGGCGCGACAGTACCTCAGGACCAAAACAGCGAAGCTGATGCTCTTGCTAGCTTAGGATCGTCGGTTGATGTTGATGAATTCAACTCGGAAGCGATCGTACAACTCATGAAATCGGTAGTGGAAGAAGGCCACGCCGAGATAAACTCGACAAGCTTGACCGGGGACTGGAAAAAAAGTATATAGATTACCTGAAGACTGGGAAACTGCAATCGGATCCCAAAGAATCGAGAGATCTGCGCACAAAAGCGGCCAGGTTCACCTTGTCTGAAGACAACACCCTATTCAAGAGAATGATCGATGGCCCACTCGCCATATGTTTGGGACCGGGAGATACTGAATATGTTTTTATGGAAGTTCACGAAGTCACATGTGGGAACCATTCAGGTGCCAAATTGTTAGTCTGTAAGATAATCAGAGTCGGCTACTACTAGATCAACATAGAGAAAGACTCAAAGGAATTCGTGCGAAAATGCGATGGGTATGAGAGGAATGCACCGATGATTCATCAGTCCAGGGAGCTACTACACTCGGTCTTGTCACCCTGGCCGTTTGTGAAATAGGGAATGGGCATCGTCGTTCCCCTGCCTTGGGCACCTAGTAAGGATCAATTTATATTATTTATGACTTACTATTTTTCTAAATGGATAGAAGCCTAGACATTTGAGAAAGTCATGGAAAAAGAAGTTATTGATTTCATTTGGGACTGCATAATATGCCGGTTCGGAATGCCAGCCGAGATCGTGTGCGACAATGGGAATCAGTTCATCGGTAGTAAGGTAAGTAAATTTTTCGAGGACCATAAGATCAAAAGGATTCTATCAACACCCTATCACCCTAGTGGGAACATGCATGCGTAGTCTACGAACAAAATCATATTCCAAAATCTTAATAAAAGGTTGACTGAGTCCAAAGGAAAGTGGAAGGAAATTTTGCTCGAAGTCCTGTGGGCATATTACATGACCTCAAAATCTAGTACCGAGGCCACCCCGTTCTCGTTGGTTTATGGTATCGAAGTGCTAATACTGGTCAGATTAGGAGAACCCAGTCTCAGGTTCTGATATGTGACCGAAGCGTCAAGCGATGATGCCACGAGCACAAGCCTGGAACTGTTAAACGAGAGGCACGAGGCTGCCCTCGTCTGGTTGGCCACCCAAAAATAACGGATTGAAAGGTATTACAACCGGAGATCCAACCTCCTACACTTCAATATCGAGGACTTGGTGTTAAGAAAAGTGACACTAAAAACCCAAAACCCAAATAAAGGTAAGTGGGGACCGAATTAGGAAGGTCCATATCAAATTATCGAGATTACCGGCAAAGGATCATACAAACGCAAAGCAGGGAACATTGAGCGACTACCGAGAAACTGGAACGTGACCCACTTCAAATGATACTACTACTAAGGTACGACCCAATCCATTCTTTTCTCTACATATATCACGAATCAATCTAACACTTGTAGACATCGACCATATAATGACGAAGCTATTAGGCTTGAAAGCACGCGTTGTACTCTTTTCTCTTGAACAGGTTTTGTCCCAAATGGGTTTTTCGGCAAGGTTTTTAATGAGGCAACAATAAATCATGCTAACTTAGAATTGGAGACCGGCTATGAACCGGAGTCGAAGGTCACATCAACAGTATCTGAGCCCTCTCTACGATCCGCCTCGAATACTGGGCCCCACCACCCTCGGATAAGGATTTTAGCAAGGAAGGAAACTTTGTGGGCTCGGTGGATAGGATTTATTGTAAGGTCTAAACAGTCAAATGAACCGTGCCCACATAGACCACGTATCCATAACACGAATCTTGTACACATTTGCAATCTTGTATGTTGCGCACAAAAATGAAAGAACGTTTCAACTTTGTGGATACATATTTTGTCCCTTAAAACTATTACATTTTGTTCCTTAAGAGTATTTAGCCCAAGGGCCGCCTCTATCTGGATCCAAGAGATTACCCCCACTCAGGGACTGTCGTCCATGGCAAACTGAGATGGCTCGGGCTATCGAAGCCCGGGGGCACAAAAACCTACCGGGCGGTGCCTAAAACTTTAAAGGCTACAACCACTCCCACTTAGGGACTGTCATCCTAGGTAAACTTGGATGTCTCAGAGCCCGGGGTACAAATCCTATTAGGCAACACCCAAACTTAAAAGGTTATTACCATCCTAGAAACAACTCGGAGACGTCCGAAGCCTCTAACCATAACATAAGGCCTTTAAAAATTCCAAACCGGTTCACAGGCTACCCTTGGAAAAATTATAATCTAAAAATATCTAAGTAAGAACTTTGGGAAAAGCTTCCGTTCATACCAAGACCTCACAAGTTTTAAACAAAATTACATTGAGAACAAGCCTTTTTCAAACCTCCGAACAGGACCTTATTACTACGTTTTACTCATTGCTAAGGTATTTGCGATCTTTGTAATCGTAAAGAAAAAACCAAAAGAAACAAACTTAAAAATTAGGGAAAAAGAAAATCCTTGTATATTTATAAAGATATTTACAAAGGCCAAACGGCCACAACAAAATATACAAAGATACAAAAAAAAAAAAAAATCTACAAGTCACCTAAGCCTGATCCTCGCCGGAGCCCGCCTCGTCACCGGGGTCTTCTCCGTCCTCGGATTCGTCGGAGCCCTCAGAGCCTTCCTCATCCTTGAGATCGACCAACTTCTTAGCCTCGACCTCGAGCCTCTTAGCATTTTCGATCTCGACCACATATCGAAACCCCCAACATGAACCTCCTTAAGAGCCTCTCTTTGAGATTGCCACCTCACGTATTCAACAGTGGCTTTTAGGTAGTTCTGGACTGCCTCAACGTCATATCTGTACTGGACCACCATCTCTTCACCATTGGCTCTAGTTGTTTTGGTCACTGACTTAACTATTTTAAGCTCCTTGCCATGGGAATATCGTTCAGCGACAGTCGAGCCCAATTAAGACTGAAGGTCTTCGATCTTTTGGGCTCGGGCCTCGACTTTCTCCCTCCCTACTAAAAGGTGGGCCTCCGCCGAGGCTATCTACTCTCAGGCGGTGTACTTCTCTGAAGCCAATCGGTCCATTTTGCCCTTCCATTCTTCGGCCAAGGCCTTGACCTCATTCATCTCAGCTTGAAGCTGGTCGATCCGATCAAGCTTCTGTTGGACCTGTGGCTTTTGACTATTAGTCGCCATGTCTAACTTGTCATCACTAACTTCAAAGATATTTACCTGTTCCACTAGGTCGGCATGTTCTTTCTGAGTCACGTCCAGCTCGGCCCGGAGATTCTTGACTTCTCCTTCGTATTGCTCGCTAAGAAGTTTATACATGTCCCTCTTCTCAGCAAGCTCTTTGACCTCAACCTCGAGTTGTTAACCTCATCCCGGCTTCATGATGGAGTACTGAGGCCTGTAAAAATATGAAAAGGGAAAGGCATGACATCTATCAAAAATTAAATTCAATGACAAAAGAGTGTAGTGACGCCTTACCCGGTTCAGCGCATGCTGTGCTTCGTTGAAAAACACGGCACATTCACCTCGTTCATTTTTTCCTAGTCTTCATCGGTTACCAGGAACCAGAGGTAGCTAGCTACTCCAACAAGGGCGGAAAGAACCCGGGCATCCTCCGAGACGGTGATAACAACTGATCGCTTCCGGCCAAGATCCATGCTCGGAGCGGGGGATCGGTTGATCAACCTTGGGCTCGAGTTCGGCCCACAGATCTCAAAGGATGAACTATTCCTAGGCACCTCTAAGTCGCCCAACTCGAAGAAGTCTTCCAGGGCGATTGAGTCCACACCATCAAAGAAGCAGCGAAGGGATCGTATGCTCCATGAACCCCTTCGTTGGATCGCTCCTTCGTCGCTTGGGCTTTGTCGAACATGGACTCTGTAAAAGTGGGCGATCCTGCAATATCTATGACACCGGGCGGGGCGGAGCCGGTGTCTCGAGGGTTCTCAGACCTCACCTCTGCACCATCCTCATAAACTTGAGGGGGATTAGCCTTAGTTGTTTCCCCCTCGGCTGTCACCCGTTCTTCGGGGGCATATGACTCATATGCCACAAAAAGGTCATCCTCCTCGGGCTCGTCCTTGAGCGGGAAGAGTAATCCCTAGTCAAGCACTCGGGAGCCGGAGCTTTCCTTTGGCGTACGAGCCAACCTTCATCTCGGTTTCTTTTTCTCCGAGCTCGAGGAACTCGGAGCCCTCCTCCTTTTCTTATCTCTTGCTGCATCTCTGGGCTGCCCAGAAGTAGAAGGATAAGCGGTAATATCTTCGCCCCTTACCAAAGGCCTAAGCTCGATGGTCTTAGGCAAGCCTGCAAAAAAGAGAAGAGAAGCAATGAAAACATATTGTTGAAAAAGAAGGTCTAGTGCTACTTATTCAGGAAAAGGAATCTTAGTATGAGAGCGAGCCTCCCAGCGGCCCTCCGAGAGCTTGTGCCACGAGCGCTCGGCATAAGACATCTGTGAAAAAATTCCCTCGATCCACTCCTTGAGCCGAGGAATGGCGTTTGGGACTCGAGCGAGGACTGCACCACAGCAGATAACGATGAGAAAAGGAAGATAAAACATAAAATCAATTTAAAAGGGAGTTATACTTACGTGATACGTTCCACTTCTCGGGGAACGGCCTCCACTCGGCAGGGATCAAGTCTGCGGTCTCACCCGGATAAAGCGTCCCTTCCAGCCCCGATCCTAGTCCTCGTCGATACTGGAATTGGGCTTGCTGGCCCGACGTACAAGCTTTATTAGTCCCCCCGCAAAAGATTCGGGGAATGTACAATCAGAGAAGATGATCGATGGTGAACGTACATGAATCGATTTAGTTCATAAAAAATCGAAGGAGGATCACGACCCTCCACAATGATAGGTGGATTTGGCCGAGGCATACATCGTACCTCCTACAGAAGTATAAGATAATGGGGTCCACCGGGCCCGATGTAAAGGGATAAATGTAAACACTCAGATATACCTCAACATGGGTAGTAATGCCGTCATCAAGCCCAGGAATCACTATGTCCTTATCCATCTAGCCGCAGTCCTTTATAACCACATGAATAATGGCCTCGGTAATGGAGCAGATGTACCGTTACACCGCCTCGCATCAGCATTGAACTAAAGAGGGCTTTTCGACCTTGAAGTCGTCATTAACCGAACACCCTCGGGGAAAAACATTTTTAAAGGGGGTTCGACCGCCGGTTCATCAGTGGCTGCGCCCGGAGCGGACCTCTCAAGGACAACCACATCGGAGACGGTCTCCTCGACCTCAGTGGCGGGTTGCAAAGAAGAAGGAACACCTTTCTGGGGAACGGTCTTGGAAGTCTTCGCCATTTTTATCTGGATAAAAAGGTTTGAAAGGATGGAGAAGAATGAGGAGATGAAGGGTGAGAACTTGCTATGAAAATCAAGCACACTGAATAAAGTGGGGGGTAAAAGAAAGATTGCAACTTGGAGAACGAAGGTAAGAATATTGAAGAATGAAGGAAGGCAATGATTTCTTGAAGGATCGAAGGTAGATGCTTGGTCAAAAGTAAAAAAATGAACGAAGGAAGGAGTATTTATAGGGCTTCGCGTCGTTTCACATTCAGGAACCACCTGCCGACGGGTGACACGTGTTGGGGGTCATTATGACGCGACTGACAGGACGTTTCAGTTTCTTTGTCATTTTGTGTCACAGCGTGTTGAAGAAGAGATCGAAGAACTCATGCCGTTCCTCGTCATTTCTGTAAAACTTACTCTCCGAGAAATGAGGGGACTATCTGTATATGGGTAAAACCGGATCCATGAGAAGTCTTGATTTTCGATAAAATAAATTGAGTAAGGGACGTGACGGCAAGGAGTCGGAATCGAGGTAAGGGACTCATCGAGACAGGTTCCGGGGGGCACCACGCCCGCCCTCGAGAATATCGGGGCCATGACCCTGGGATCGATCCCAAGCCCAAAAGACTTTAGAGAGCATTATCCGGCAATCAAACACGATTAACAGGAGGCCGTAATATCCTTGACCAGCCGGGAAATACGACGTGGATTTCGGCACGTACCTGTGGAAATCCAGTGTTTAGTTAATGGAAGATTTTTATCTTTTATGGAATTGTACGTAGAGTAGGGCTCCCCTACTATTTAAAGGGGGTATGATTATTCATAGAAATATTGTAACACACATACCAATGCAATATACTTTTATTTTTCTGTTATTCAAAGTTCTTACGTTTGTCGATCAGTGTTTTATTATTATAAGCCATAGGTCGAAGACGGATACCTCATTGAGGTTGTCCTCGAGTCCAGAATCATCTCATCCCTTGTTTTCAAGCGATTTGACAATTTATTACATCTCTTATCTGTTTACTCCAACAATATTTTCCGTTTGTATTGAATAAATCACGTATATGTAAAATCACTTACAAATTTAATTGTTATCCATTTTTTAGGTAAACAAAATGACAAAGAAACAGAGAGTGAAGCAGGCCATAGCGCACGTTCTTGCTTTTTGGCCAGCTAAGTCATTTTTGATTAGCATCAACGTTGTTGGACGTATCGCTATTTCCAACAGTACTATTTTTTCTGCTGTGGCTGAGATTTTTCCTCTACGTGGAAAGCCTAAACCATATTCTCTTCTAAATTCTTAAAAAATATTGTACTTCCATATGCAGTTGGTACCACTGCCCTCAGACTCAGTTCTCTATAGTCTTTGTCCCTTCACAAAATCATTTCCATTTCCGTCTCTTCTTCTTTTTCAAAAACTAAGCATAATCTTTGAAATGAATATACAATTATTTGAGCGAAGATTTTGAAGTTCAATAATTTTGAAATGAAGTCTGAATATAGTTAGGTATGGAGTGGCAGTATTAGGAATTTACTTGCTGCTGTCTTTGGCAGTATTATTTCTCTTGCCAGTTCTCTCAAAACGACATTTCTTCTATCATTTCCCGACATTTCTTCTATCATTTCCAACGCCCGGCCCCCACTTGACGACGACAACAACATACCGATGTGTGAATTTGCACGATAGTTTATGGGTTACGTGAATCCATGAATTTTTTGCTAAACTAGTTTATGTATCAGTAGGGGCGGATTTACATTAAGTGAAGCGGTGTCACGTGAAACTGCTTCGTCGAAAAAATTGACTAAATATATGTGTGAAAATGATAGCTGAACATTCGTCCAATATTTTCACATTTGCTATATAGTTAATCACTAAACTTGTTAAAAAAAATTGGTATCCTCTAATATCTCTTGTCTAACTCCCTATCCTCCTATATCTCTTAGCAATTGATGGAGTTATATATTCAGCATCCTGCATTCATGACTTATCTTAAGCCAGATGTTGGTGGTGCAACCATCTTCTTAAAATTCTAAATCCGCCTATACTTTGAAATATTGTAAATTGAACGAACTACAACCTCGAACCATAAAATTCAAATCTTGACTTCGCCTTCAGCTATTGGGTGATGGTGGTGGTTATAGTTAGTAGCTAGTAGCAAGGTGACATAATAGTGGGTTAATAGTGGTAGTTGATGGTTGTAGTTGGTGTCGACGACGGATGATTATGGTGGATTGCTAGTGAGCTGTTATAATGGTGATTGTCAGTATTAATTAGTGGCAGTTGTGATAACGGTAATTGGTAATGATGATTGTATAAATAGTAATTGGTAGTGGTGATGACTGATTGTGGTGACTGGCGATAGTGGATAATGTGTGATGGTAGTTGATAATGGTGTATGACAACAATAATATTTAGCGGTTAAAGGAGATGGAGAAGTAGTGAAAGACCATGTTTGTAGAAATACATGAATGGAGCATCTTAATGATATTAAAGACTTTGGTATATATCTTAATTATTTAGATTGTCTATTCAGACCTATTAAGTGGCTATAAAAGACAGAAAAAATTTATTTAATAATTAAGATATAAATAATTGAGATTGAGACCTAAAAACAAACCCACATAAAAATATATATAATTAAGATTCAGACTTTTTCCTTAGTGCAAACAAATGGGGCATAGTCTTTCTTTCCTTTTCCTTTTCCTTTTCCGTCTTGAATATATCATTTCTTACCGTAAGGAACATTAAAGATGGTTTTTCCCCCATTATAGATGAATATTGAGTTCATCTTCATGCATCAAGTGCAAGAAATGTCGTCGAATTGAAGGGTTTAATTCTTAGCGATCCAAGAAATTAAAACCCTAAAAAATATAATTCCACCCCGCAGGCAGCTTGAAACTCATAAACTTAAATTGGAGGTATTTTATTAATCCCTTGACGTTGTAATTCATTCAAGACGCTGTCGATTGAAGGAGGTTTGAGTCCGAGTGGTGGTGGTGGCAGACATGGCTTTGCTAAAACATCTCCAATGGCCGCATCTATGCTCTCTTTTGACTATCACAATA
Organism: Nicotiana undulata; assembly: GCA_005239495.1. Taxonomy (NCBI): domain Eukaryota; kingdom Viridiplantae; phylum Streptophyta; class Magnoliopsida; order Solanales; family Solanaceae; genus Nicotiana; species Nicotiana undulata. The sequence goes on from ML299105.1 coordinate 28,403, forward strand.
TTCCGAAAAAAAAGATGTCAAGAAAAAAATCAAATTTTTGAAACATGTAATGAGCAAATTCACTAGTACATAAAAGTTAGGACTAACGATCATTATGACTTGAATGTTTAAAGTTGTGTAACTTATACTCGGTGGCGAAATTAGGAATTTTTCCAAGATTATTCAAATTTGAAAGCAGTGAAAAAAAGTTCACGACAAAAGGTGTTCAATATATGGTATATACCTCTAAAACGTAATATTTATCTATATATATATAATAGAATTTTTCGACGAAGGATAGTTGTTAACTATTCTTGTGACCATCTCCTTATACTTTTAGAAGAGAGCAAAGAACAAATGCACACCATTTCCCCCTCATTTATGACCTTTTTGAATACCGATAAAGTTACAAATTATTTTTTGTAACAGTAGTCATTAAACTAAGTATTTGTAACACTAAAGTCACAAAATTAATTTTCGAAAAAGAGAAAGAACTCACGGGGTGAAAATCAGAAGGAGGTTTAGGCATATCTTGGCATGCTCCGGTGGGGACACCTTTGATCATGGCAGGGGGTGGGATGCCCGAAACTGGAAATCTCTGCGTGAAATTATAGTGTGATTAAATAAGACAAAACTTATTGAAATATGTATGCATTTTTTTTCTTCACATTAATACGAAATATATATAAGGGCAGTCCGGTGCACTAAGCTCGTGTTATGCGTGGGGTCCCAGGAAGGGCCAAGAATATATTGGACGCTATCTTATTCTGCATTTATGCGAGAACCTATTTTCACAGCTCGAATCCGTAACCTCCTGGTCTTGTTGCAACAACTTTATCAGGTATACCAAGGCCCCTTCTAAATAATGTAATGCAACTGAAAAACAGATTTTCATATAGCAAATAGTTGATTGATTGAATAGTTACCGTGGGCGCAATTGGTGAAGGAAAGCAAGGAGTGCCTGGTGCAAGAGAGTTTAGTACCTGCACCAAAAGAAAAGAGAATATTAGGGGCGGAGCTAGAAGCCTGGTTACGTGTTCGGTCGAATCTAATATCTTTTATTCAAATAGTGTATTTGTGTTAAGAAATTCTTTACAAATATACAAATATTAGATTTAGAACTCAATTGTTACTACTTGAAATCATCGTTCCAAGATCCAGAACTCATAAAGTTAAAATTCTGGATCCGTCTCTGCATTCAAGCCATACTTGTTCATTCTCTCAACAACTATAATATTTTCAAGTGAAAGAATATACTACTAACTATCATTACACAGTTGATGTTCTAATAGAAATATTCGTGTTATTGTTTTAATTAAGTGTATATAACTTAAACTCATATGTAATTTAGAGAAAAACATTAGAGATTGAGAACAAAAAGACACTCACTCTTTGATGGTGTGAATGCCAAAAGGAAGGATCTGTAGGTGGTGAAGAATGAGGAGGAACAACCGGTGCCCATGCTGGTGGGAGAGGCGTTGTATGTTTCGGCCACATGTGCATCATAGATTGATCGGCGGATGGATGACCCCACACATGTAGAGGTCTAAAATGAGGCGGCACCATAGGTGGTGCCGTCATAGATGGAAAACCCATGGTTGGTGTTGGCGACCATGGGTTTATATCTCTCTTTCCGCCACCTCCAACCACGGCTGCACCTCCGTACATTTGTTTTCTTTGACTCCAACTTGCCGCCTCCGCTTCTCTCGCAAGCAAATGCTTCCGATGGGCTCTATATTTCTGCACATATAACAATGTCCCTTCTATCAGCTTGGAGATTAGGATTCAAATTAGGACAAAGATACAAAAATAAATACGCAGTAGTTCTTTCCATTTGTCTAAGTCTTGTGGTACAAATTAGTTGTACTTGGTACTTGCATGCGCTAATGAAATGTAACATGTACTTGATAGAATAATTGAGGTACACAAAAATTGACCCCGATAACCCGTTTAAATTTTTTTTATTGTCTAATCGTATTTAATTAAACTACTTGAACTAGAGTAAAAGGGTAGTCTGATGCATTAAGTTCTCGCTACGTGCGAGGTTCGAGGAAGGACTGGACCATAAGGATCTATTGTACGCAGCCATCTCCGTAAGAGGCTGTATTGGTAAGATAACTGAAGTTAAAAGAGAGAATTTATTCATCTTTTGCACCAGAAAAAAATATTTCTATTATGAGCAAAGCAGAAAGCTTCGAAATTTGCAGGCAAGACATGCTTTTTCTCTTTGTAGATTAGAAATATGCTATTGGGCCAAAAACAAGGGAATGCAGCCATAATAACTCGTACAATTGATAGTGATCTAATCCTTTTTCAAATTAATTTCCACTGAGCTCGCAGTGGCGGAGCTACGTAGCTTCAAGGGGTGTCAGTTGACCTTCCTTTACCGGAAAATACACAATTTAGACACATGAAAAATTATCTTTTACGTATAAGTACTATGTATTCCCTTTGACTTTTTTATATTTTTATTTTTCTAAATTTTAACATTCCTTAATGAAAATTCTAACTCCGCAACTGTTAAGGAGGAGGCTCCGAGGAGTACTTTTTATTTGCCATTGATACTAGTACACTCAATCTACTGAAGAATGATTATATTCTTGTTGTTCTTGAATATGGAAAGACTTATTAACAAAGAGAATGAAAAGTCAAGTCCAAACTAAATCGGATGTGGCTGAAGTATTGAGTTCATCTGAATCAGTACTTCTGACATAGTGCATAAATTATATATAAAAAGATATTAAAATTGCACGAAATAATAAATACGAACATATAATTTTTAGAATATATAATAAATTCAACACTAAAAAATCCTTAAAATTGAACCGATAGAACTTATATCCTGAATTCGTATGTGTCAAAAGAGAAGAATACTTACTTGAAGATGGCTAGCAATATTATGGCGAGTGAGACCTTCAACACCCATAAGTTCTAAAATTCTTGATGGAACTGCTTTATCTACGCCTAATTGCTCTACTGCTTGTACAAATCTCCTGTGTAGCTCTGGCGTCCAATCCACCTTCACACAATTCAAGAAAATCTTCCATTTTATCCAAAATAGAAAAACTCAAGCTCGAAAGAAAATAAATTAAAGGACAAACAAACAAAGAGAGAGAAAAATTAACTTTTCCTTTCTATTTTTCATGACATTTTTATTACTGTATTTTTTTTATTTACTGTACTTTACTTGAGCCGAGAGTCTATTATAAATAACCTTTTTACGTTTGTAAAGTAGGGGTAATGCTGCATCATACACACTATCCTCCCAGATACTATTTATGATATTATACTAAGTTTGTTGTTGTTGTTGTCTTATATAGTGGTCTAATTGATAACAAAAACACAATTAACCTATCTAGCATAGGTTTATGGAGTTATATAAGTTATCTGCAATTTAGTGGCGGAGTCACATTGAACCCTTTAGCCGGAATATCACACTATTGCTAGATAACTTTTTTTTATATTTTATGTATATTTGATATATGTTGATTCTCTTTGACTTTTCGATATATCTAATTATTCATATTTTGACACCCCTTGACAATAATTCTGACTTCCTGCAATTATCTTTTCAATGATTTAATTATGTAGACATTTTAATTATCATCGAACTTAAACTCCGAAAGAAAGGTTTACTTCCTATGAATTACATGAAAACCCTAAAAATATAATACTAAAATGAGGTGCATAGTCAAAAGTTCATTCCTCGTGCTATTTCATGGAAAAACTAAGACCAACAACAACAATAATAACATACGCGGTGTAATCCCACAAATAATTTTTAGAAAGAGTAATGGAGACGCAGTTATTCTATTTTGTAAAGGTAGATGCTATTTTAAATAAACTCTCGGCTCAGGAAAAAAAAAAAAAAATAAGACGAGAGATGATATTTTTGAATTATATTTTCCTCAAATCATTTTTTTTTACCTTCACTTTTCTCTTCCCTTCTGGATTTTTGGATTGCCCCAATGATTTCTTACACTTATCATTTTCCTTTGACTTGGGTTTAGATTTTTCACTCTTCTGATTCAAATCTGATGGAACTTTTTCAACTTCTTCATTTCTGGAAAAGTTGTGTTCTTCTTCTACGTTGAATGGTGGTGTAGTAATATTATAACTATTCATATGATCAGATTCTTCATCGCCACTACTAACTGAGAATTCAGCAAGAATCTCTGAGTCCATTTCCAAATCTGGTAGCACATCATCGTGGACGTTGATCCCCAAGAAAATGTCATCAAAATCAAAGGTTTCGAGCAAATTCCCATCACCAAACTCTGGAAAATCATCAACTCCTCGAATCGTGAAACTTTCTATATGATTATCCCTGTCATTTTTGGTGGTTTTGTAGCTCAAAGGTGATACAGTTAGCATCCCAAAAATGTAAGTAACCTTCAATTTTGTAATAATTAATGCAGAAAAAAGAATAAAAGTTTTGAAACTGAGGAGAGGACTGTTGTATAAGGGGAGAAGAGAGGGTGGAAAGATTTGATTTCCACCACAACATGTGTAGTAACGTCTCTCTTTTTCTCTTTGTTTTGGCTTGTTCTTCAATTTAAAAATATATAATAATATTTCCTTTTAATATTTAAAGGGTTTGTGGATGGCCTTTTTTTCGAATATAGAAAAAAAGCTAGTATTACAAAAGCTCGTGAGCTGTTTTATTAGCTTTTTGTTTCTTTACTGTTTGATTGAGTATAGCCCGGTGCACAAGGCATTTTGAGTTTACGCAGAATTTGCGGAAGGGTTATATAATTATAGGGCGCGATGTAGATAGTCCACCCTAATATAACTGTTAATTAGTAGTTACTTCTACAGCTAGAACCCGTGACATATAAATTATATAGAGACAACTTTTTAGTAATGTACTTAGATGATAAAAAACGGAGTGAAGGTTTCAAGCTGCCTCGAAGTGCGGAGCCACATGCACCCGAATCAAGGGATGTCCACCGACACCTATTCGTCAGAAAATTACACTGTTTAACTCGATAATTCGTTTTTTAAGAATATGTATATATACTATATACTGACACTCCTTGACTTTGACTCCCCTTAATGAAAATCCTGACTCCGCTACTGAATTAAAATAGGTTGAATATAAAAAAAAGGATTGATGGCTAAAATTGGTGAGTTTAATCCAACACCAACTAACTGAAAAGATTTTTTTTTTCCATTAGTTTATTTGTTCTTTACCATTTGTTTAATTATCAAAAACACTATCTAATTTTTAGGTACCACGAAATTATTATTTTTTTACCTAATTGGGCATGCAAAATATAGTACAGAACAAGATTTAGCATTTCGATTACACGTGAAAAAAGAAACTTTCTATATTGATGTTGGTGTCGACATCCAAAAAAGAGAGATCAGCCACACTGAAACCAGGACCACACTACACACACAAAAACACATAACTAATTAAATTTTAATTTTTACAGTTAAAAATATTGAAAAATTCAGAGAAAATCATATCAAAGAAAGAATATCTGACTCTTTGAATAATACTCCTAGTAGTATATGAAACTAAACAGTGAAAGGATACTTAGTGGGCGTTTGGACATAAGAATAGTAAAATTCCAAAAAATGTTGATTTTTTTTTTTTAAAAGTGAAAATGGTATTTGGAATTTAGAGTTGTGTTTGGACATGAATAAAATATTGGGTTGTTTTTGAAATTTTGTGAGTGATTTGAGTGAAAATTTTGAAAAACAGCTTTTTGGAGTTTTTCAAAATTTTAAAAGTTTCCAAAATGCATCTTCAAGTGAAAATTGAATTTTTTATAAACAAACGTTGATTTCGAAAAAAAAAAACTCTTTGGAAAAAAGGAAAATATTTTTTATGTCCAAACGGGCTCTTAGTAGTAATAGCTACAATGAATCACTGCTGACTGGTGGTTGTCGGGAGATAAGTATGTATTACTCATTTCATTTAAATTTTATATGTTTATTTTTCTTTAAATATGTTTTTATTTTTAAAATTTTACATTTTTATATCGAGTAAGTTCTTAATTTCAAAATTATCATTTTAATCTTTAACGACACGTATAACAAGGCATGTTTTAGATTGCATAATTCAAATAGTATTTTTGCTATGCATATATAGTGGCAGACTCGAGATTTTTACTAAGGCGGTTTATAAAATAAAGATAAAAAAATATACGAAGAAGTCAAGAGGATTCAACATCCTATATATATACGTATAAAAAAATAATTAACCTTATATACACGGTGTAATTTTTCGACGATGAGAGTCCGAATGAACCCTCTTCTGCCTCCTAGCTCCGCCATTGAGTATATATATGACACACCTTTAAATTAAGACTACAATTCAAAAAATATCCTTCACATTTACTTCATGCTTGCTCCATGCTTCTCTAGGCCAAGGGAAAATGCAAATAGAAATAATTAAATTCTCAATATATAGAATTTTCCATCCGCGAAGTTGTTAGCCATGATTATTTTCTATAGTATACAGTCGTCTTTATTAGAGAGTGGTTTACCATAAAATATGAATTTTTTCAGTATAAATTCGGATTTAATCGAACCTCAATGCAGATATCAAACAGCGGAACATGGTGATGTAAGTTTTATCCAAAACACTTAATGATATTAGGACAACACCGTTCCTATATTTAAGATGCCATAATAACTGAACAGTCTCCATCAATTTTGCGATAGATGTAGAGATGTCACTACCTATTGTGTCATTTTCTTTGCATTCAATAACTTCTATCCCTTTAAACTTGATTAGCAATAAATCATTTCAAGTCATACATCTGCTTTTAAGCTAATTTTAATCATCAAATGGTTCACAACTTTTTGTTTAATTCTTTCCCTTAACTTGTAGTTCAGCAATTTAAGTACCAAGCCAAACCTAAAATAATAGGAATCTTTACTTAAATAGTTGGTTGAATTCACTGTTTACTTTTATTAAACGGTATATATAAACTATACGAAGGGGAGCCTTGGCATAACTGGTAAGGTTGTTGCCATGTGACCAGGAGGTCTCGAGTTCGAGCCGTAGAAACCACCTCTTGCAGAAATGCAGGGTAAGGCTGCGGATCTTTGTGGTCTGGCCCTTCCCCGGACCCCGCCCATAACGGGAGCCTAGTCTACCGGGCTGCCCTTTTTTTATTATTATTATTATATATAAACTATACACGGATTACATACGATTATACACATTATTACATAAGAATTATACCTATATTACATATCCGTCGCCGAAATCGCTATACAACGATGAATTTGCTCCTGGGCCTTGTACACACCCCCAGTCGCACTATGGAAGCTGACTATGCTTGAAGGCGTTATCTTAACCGCAAGAAGGGGGTGCCGAAGGCATGACTAGTTGTAAAAAGGTAGCCCTATTGGAAGGTGCAATGATCACCTCCTTTTCGGGAGAGCTAATGCCGCTGGATCCTCCTTTAAGCGGTTGAGTAAACGACTATATAGGTTAATTCTTCAAGTAAATATTATATTAATTGGATGACTTTGATGACAAAATTCTTCATTCATTGAAAACTTAATAAGGTTAGGAATGTTAATAAGAATTACTCGTGTCAGCGGCGGATTCAGAATTTTAAAGTTATGGATGCTCGCTGATATTTAGGAAAAAGAAGCTTAGTTGTGGGTGCTTACTTAATATTTATCTAAATATTTTATAATTACATATACAAATTTACTAAATCTGATCAACAATAATGGGTGCTCAAGCACCCACAAGTGTCCATGTAAATCCGCCATTGCTCGTGTCTTGTCAAACTATGATACTATTGACTTACATCATACATAATTGATTAAAATATTCCAATTAGAGAACGCATGTTATAATCTTTTCGTTTTTATTTTCTCTCTATATAAAAAAATTATAAGTAATAAATTTTGTTCTTACAAGCAGCATCTTAACACCTATAAAATTCAGTCACACGTACAATTGTACAATAACTTGACATTAAAATGTGATGTCCTTGCACTAAAACCTAAAGTTAGTAAATGAGTGGCCTTACTTAGAGATATTTTTAAACTCGAACCCTAAAAAATTTGTCTTTTTATCGGCAGCTTGTTTTCAAAATGGAAACTAAAGTTCAAGCTTGTACATTATATGATATTTAATTCTAGGGGCTACCTTCCGAAGATGAATTCACAGGAAACTATTGAAAGCATGTGAATAATAATAATAATAATAATAATAATAATAATAATAATAATAATAATAATAATAATAATGGTGCTTTGTTTTTCAAATATAATCTAAATATTATCGTTTAAGTTTACCCATGACACCTTGTTGTTGTCTTTCTTTTTTCCCAGTCAATTTTTCCTTAGTTGAAGGAGGAATGNTATGAATATGGGTTAGGCTTTAAAGAAGTTGGTGTTTAAACATATTTGTGTTAGGATAAACATCACTAAAGTCGTAGAATAGTTCATTTGTAAGAAAATATCTAAAGTTGTAAAACATTTAGACACCTTTATATTGGTTAAATTTAACACATTAAAATCGATTGAACATCATTATTTGCGACTAAACATATTAAGGATGTCAACAACAATAACAACAACAACTATACCTCAATAAATATTTTGTTTGATCAAAAAGTATAACTTTTTTGGTTAAAATTATTGAGTTTATATAATGATGGATAAACTTAGTTAATAATAATATTTCTAGATGTGAGTTTTGAAAACATGACTATTGTTAGACGGATTTGGTGGTGGATTGACAACAATATGCATTAACTTTTCCAAAAAGTATGAGCAATAATGTAGCAACAACTATCAATAAATGACATTTAAATTAATAGGAGGAACGATAACCCAATAAAGAATGGATTAGATGATTCTCCCTCTTGACAATGATGAGTGACAGATAAATCCTAGAATGTTCAAATTATTCTCGGATATGATGGAAATGTGTGGGAATAATATGAACAAGAATCTAGATGAAAAGGTAGTGTTTGTATCGCTGTAAGAGTGAGAACCTTTTATCAAAACTTTGTTCTTATCAAATGAATGTCACCTGCCCCACATCATCCCCCCCCCCCCCCCCCCCCCCCACCACCCCCCCCCCCCCCCTCCCTCTTCCTATATAAATTTCTAACAAACTCTAATAGTACAAACTGCAGAGAATATTCACTAGAATATTCTATTTAATATCTTATTTCGAAAACTATCCGTTACAGCTTCATCAGTGATGTTCAACCTCGACCATTATCGACATCTCGACCACAGCTCCGCCGACTCTTCGGCTACGAGTATTTATGCTTCTTGGACCATCTCGACTAATGACGAATCGAGAATTCTTACTTCATGGTAATTTTATTTCGAATGTTATCTGGTAGATGTTGACCCATACAGTTAGTCCCTTCGCTTATTGAGGTCGGACTCAGGCGGGCTTGATGAGCAGATTATGTTCGTCATGATCGAGATTATTGGACGAGTGGGTCGGGTCGTGATGTTTGAAGCGAGCTGGCAACATGGCCTTTCATGAGCCGTAACTTTTTGGGGTTACATTGTTCCAGGATCAAAGTGACTTATGACGTCATGCGTCATTATGACGTGTTTTCCGGTTGCGTTGCATAGTTTCGTGTACGTCTTTTGGTTGGATTTGTCGTTTCGATAGTGGTGCCAAGTAATGATGACATAATTTCTCGGTTCCGATGCCTGAGCTCTTATAAATAGGGATGTGAAGAAATAATCTCAAGTTTTACGGATTTCTCATATCGAAACCTTGTGTCTTCTTCTTCTTCTTCCATTGTTTTGTATCTTCTTTCCCTGCCTAGCGATCCCCGTCATTCTTAGCTCCCCGTTGTTTTGAATACTCCCTTTTTTGTTAAAAATATGTCTAACGTATTTTCTGTTCCCAGCGAGGAAAGCGACCTGGTTCCCTTAGCGGTGGTTTTCCCTTCTCACGCGGGGGGCGTATCCATTACTGTTGAGGACGAGAACTTTCTTACGGTGGAGGAGATAATCCCTCGTAGTGAGAAAGTCAAGTCTGATTTTACAAGGGGCATGAATCTAAGCCCAAAATATATGATTCGACGATGAAGGAGGCCGATTTATTATAGCTTAGGGACAAATATGGCATTCCCACTCGATCGAGTTGGTCCCTGCCGGGCAGGACGTGGTACAAGTCCACTGCCTTGGGTATTGTGCGTTTTGCGCTTACCCCTTTCATGTTGGCTACAATCTTCCCCTTCTTCTACTGGTGGAGGAGTTTTTCCGTTTCTATGGCGTTTTCCGGCTCAACTCGCATGTATATCTATAAGCTCATAAGGATGCTTACCAAGTTTGCGGAGCTGGACGAGGTTGAGATCACACTTCGGCATCCGATGCATCTATTCGCCCCCAGTTTCTATATGAGGATGATGTTGAACCTTCGCCACCAAGGGGGCAAGTGCCTAGTGGTGAAGATGGATGACAAGGCTCGCCTCCAGGTCTGGCACAATTTCTTCTTCGTTAGAACTGAGTACGTGGTGGTCAATGCAGACGGCTTCCCTTAAACTTGGAATTGTACTCGTAAGCGTCTAACCTTTCTATGTTGAGGCATTTTGGTTTACTTCGCTTAGTCGTGAGTTTTGATCTCTTGCTCCTTTCTTATGCAGCCAAGACTTTGCCCCCTCATTTAGTCGGGGACATTTTTGATTGGGTCGGACTGCTCCTCCCTCACATCGTGGGGATTCGTGAGTGGCCGGGCTTTCTCAAGAAGTTGGGCCTGCTCCTTCCTTGACCGGTGAATTTCATTGCTTTGGATTCTTAGTTGCTTATCTTTTGTGGTTTATTCTGGTTGACTTTTGTTTTTCACTTCTCTTAACTCCACCCTGAGGGTTTTCAAGGAGGCCGAGAGCTCCCCCACCTACATTACGTAAGAGGATAGATGCTGCCTCTTCGGCTTTTGACCTTTCTACGACCGCGACTGAGCCTGTTCACTCCTCGGTCCCACCTGGCGCTTCTTTAGCATCCATTCCTTATCTATTTGTGGATACTTCAGCAGCGGAACCTTTGGCTTCCCCTTTGTACCGTCTTGCGGATGAAGAGGAGGAATCGCTGCCAGGCAACGGAGACCTGATACCCCATAAGAAGAGGTCAGTGGTCGTTGGCGACGGGGTTTCTCGGGCCGTGGACGCCACGATGGATGATTTACCCTTCGTGAGATGGCGACCATTGTCCTTGAAGATGATGTCGGGCTGGCATATGAGATTTCAAGATCGACAAAGGCCAACGAAGACGTGTCTCGCCCTTCTACGATGACGGAGGCCGAAGGGTCGGCCATGAGGGATTCTAATTCTTTGTGACCAGAGTGGTCGTTGGCTTTGCAGCCAACTGATGATATTCCCTTGTTGGTAAATGAGAGAGACAAAGGCGTTGCTGAAGATGATTATGAGACGGGCTCGGACGTTGATGTTGTTGACCTGAGGATGATGAAGTAAGGGTTTACCCTACTCGAGGTGAGGATGGATCTATTGAAGAATACAGAGAACATAGTCCCTGCCTTAGGCCTTCTTTTCTCCAAGGTGGAAGATGAAACCCTCAGAGAGCTGGACGATGTTACTCTGTCGAGGATCATAACCTTTCTTGCTCTCAAGGTGAGTATTTTAGGGCTTGTCAAAGTCTTTTGAACTGTAGTGTTTTTTGTTTAGTGTTTCGCCATTGTTGGCGGGGGCATTCTCATTTTTGCTTTTCTTTTTCTTCTTACGATTGCAGACCATGATCTTGGAGATTGAAAGCGCTCGAAGGGAGGAGAATCTTAAGAAATATTTGAGAATTTGGAGCGCAAATATTTTGCGTACCGTGACAGGTACCGGGAGATTTGCAGGTGTTTTGGCGAGGGCGAAATCTTGCGGGCCCTTTGTGATGAGTTGAAGGAGAAGGAAGACGAGCTGGTGATGGTCATTGAGAGTATAGTGTCCTTAAAGGGACGTTGAGAGGTAAGGAGGAATATCTTGAAGTCAGCAAAGGGGTCGAAGCCTAGTGCAACGATCTCCATGCTCAGGTGGTCATGTTGTATGCCCAGCTTGAGAAGAGTCAATTCAGTGGATGCTCTAAGTGGCAAGGTTGCCGAGAAGGCGGAGTTCGCTCGGTCTGAGGCTTTGAGGAACGTGGAGTCTCTTGAGGTAGTGATCCGGGATCTCCGTTCTGCGCGAGAAAATGACTTAGAAACGGTAAGGCTTATAGAAGAGCAGCTCGACGAGAGGATTGAGGATTTGGATAAAGAGACTTCTGGCCTCTACGACCAAGTTGCTGCTCTTGAGGCCGAGAAGGACCGATTGTTGGCGAAACCATCCTCTTCCCATACTTCAGATTTTCCTAATGTTCCTCGAAAGTTGTATGAGGAGTGGATTCATGTTGAGGCCCAGTTAGATATGTTTCGAGATTTGCATGTGGCAGGATTCGTTTCTGAGCCTGCCCTCGAAGATGCTCGTATTAAGGCTCATGAAGCTCGAGTCACTTGAGGGTATGACCCCGCTACGCCAGAGGCGGGTAAGGACGAAGGCATATACCGGCTCGAGGAGGATGTCTGGTATGACGCGCGTATCCAGAGGGCGAAGGCGGTGATGGCGAGGGTGTTGATAGTCAAGGAGGCGACGCTATTTAAGATCAAGTCGGCGAGGATGTCATAGGACGAGATGGTGATGGCCAGTAGTTTTCTCTTTAGATTTTTTGTATAATGTTTGCCGGTGTCTTCATGAGTCTATTGTAAAAAGTTTTTAAGCATATGAAATATTAGAGTTGTTCCTTGCATCTTCTTCTTTTCCTGCGGTTTATTTTCTGCTCTTGTGTATATTTTTGTTTTCGTTTCTTGTTCGAGTAAGGTCGAATTGTGACCTAAATTTGATTATGGCCAAGGGTCTGTAGGTGTTAGTTCGAACAAGGTCGATCGTAACCTAAATTCGACTACGGCCGAGGGCCGATAGGTGTTAGTTCGAAAAAGGTCGAACGTAACCTAAATTCGATTATGGCAGAGGGACGGTAGGTGTTAGTTCGAACAAGATCTAACGTAACCTAAATTTGATTACGATCGAGGGCCAGTAGGTGTTAGTTCGAACAAGGTCAAACGTAACCTAAATTAGATTTTGGCCGAGGGACGGTAGGTGTTAGTTCGAACGAGGTCGAACATAACCTAAATTTTATTTGGACCGAGGGTCGGTAGGTGTTAGTTCGAGCGAGATCGAACATAACCTGAATTCAATTTCGGCCGAGGGTCGGTAGGTGTTAGTTCTAGCGAGGTCAAACATAACTTGAATTCAATTTCGGGCGAGGGCCGGTAGGTGTTAGTTCGAATAGGGTCGAACATAACCTAAAATTAGAAAGATGTGCCGATAAGTGCGAAGTTTGTTGAAACCATAAACTTTGCGTATTGTTGTTTTGGTCATACACTTGTAGAAATTTACAAATTTTTGGGCGTTGGCTGGCATCCACTCCCAGTCCCAGTCTATCTAGTCCCTTCATTGGTTGACCTGGAGAGTGCTTGAGAGTTCGAGCGATGAACTAGTTGTCCTGGTCTCGTATTTGTGTACTTCGACTTGAAGTGTTCCCTTCGTCGCCTAATTAAAACCTCCTTGAGAAAACCCAACTAGGACAAAACTCAAGTGACGGAAAAAAGAGACGACATGAAGGACGCTTTATCTCTTAAAAGTTGAAGTACTTGAGGTGGGTAATATTCCAATTGTTTGGTATTAGCTTTCCTTTCATTGTTCTAGTTGGAATCACCCTTTGTTCGCTTTTGCCGTGATTTTGTGCGGGCCGTTTTGTTCCTAGTTTGCCTTCACGTGGGTCTTTGATCGCTTATGTTTTAGCTTTAAGCACGTAGTCCCCGACTTTAAGCGGCATGAAATTTTCCTTCTTGTTGTAATAGCGTTCTGCATGTTGTTTTTGGACGATCATCCTTATGTAGTCCATGTCTCTTCGTTCTTCAACTTCGTCGAGCTCCAACTTTCTCCTTTCGCCGTTCCTTGGTCCTCTCTCATGGGAGTACCTTAGGCCGGGCTCTCCGACCTCGACCAATATTATTGCATCGGTCCCATAGACCAAAGAGTATGGCGTCTCTCATGTGCTCATATTCGATGTTGTTCGATAGGCCCATAGTACTTTTAGTAATATTTTCGGCCACAGGCCCTTAGCGTCTTCTTGCTTTTTCTTCATAATGTTCAATATCGACTTTTTGGAGGACTCTGCTTGCCCATTGCCCATTGCCCGTGGGGTGATATGGATTCGAGAGTATTCTTTTGATATGCCATTTCTCAAAAACTCGGCGGCCTTCTTTCTCGTGAACTGGGGTCTATTGTTGCAGATGATCTCCTTGGGGGAGGCCGAACCGTCAATGATGTTTTTCCATATAAAGGTGATCACTTCCTGTTAACATATTTGGGCAAATGCTCTTGCTTCCACCCACTTAGAGAAATAGTTAATTAAAATCAAAAGGAATTGTACATTACCTCGCCCTGCCAAGAGGGGGCCCACGATGTCCATTCCCCATTTGATGAACGGCCAAGGTGAGGTGACCGAGTGGAGGTGTTCGCCCTCTTGGTGAATCATCACAGCATTCTTTTGGCATTGCTCGCATTTTATTTGCAAAGTCTGCGGCCTCATTTTTCATGGTGGGCCAGTAATATCCTGCCCGTATGAGCATCTGACAAGAGCTTGATTGCCGGAGTAAGCTCCACAATGGCCACCATGGACCTCTTCAAAGACGCGCAACGTTTGGTTTGGGCCCAAGCATTTTGCCAGAGGGTCGCCATAAGTTCTCTTATACACGTTGTTGTGGATGATATTGTACTTGTGGCCGCTTGCATTCTTAGTTTCTTGGCTTCTTTTTTATCATCTGGGAGTGTGCCGTCCTGCAAATATGTAATAATATGATTTACCAAATCCCAAGTTAATTTTATGCTTCTTACCACGACCTGGTATAACGACGAGTTGAGGAGGTGGACCACGCTTCTGTCTCCGGTTTTAATGTTTTTGGTGGTTGTGTCTAACTCAGCGAGGCCATCTACCTCAATGTTCTGTGCCCATTGAATTTGGTCGAGTTGACATTAGTCGAACTCGGGCAGCAGCTTGCAAATTTTGGTTTGATACTTTTGCAATCTTTGTTCCTTGATTTGGAAAGTCCCTGTGACTTGGTTGACTACGAGTTGGGAATCACAACGTAGTTTTAACCGTTTCTCCCCATACTTGAGTGCTAGCCTCAAACCAACAATTACGACCTCATACTCGACTTCATTGTTAGCCATATCCAGGCACCTTACGGACTGGCAAATTACTTCTCTGGTTGGGACATCGAGTACGAGTCCCAATTCGGACCCTGATGCATTGGACGCGCCATCGGTGTACAGGACCCAAAGCTCTTGTGTTTGGGGCGGAAGTTTGAGCGGCGTCTCTTTCAACTCCGATTATTACTTTTGCGATGAAGTCGGCGACGAAGTCAGCGAGCACTTGTGACTTTATCGTTGTTCCCGGCTGTACGTGATATCGTGCTCGCTCAGCTCTGTGGCCCATTTGGAAAGCCTTCCCGATAGCTCGGGTTTATGAAAAATGCTTCTAAGGGGGAATGTTGTGATGATCGAGATAGGGTGTTATTGGAAATACGGTCTAAGCTTTCGCGAAGCTTTGACTAAGGCTAGGGCCAGCTTTTCAAGGTGAGGATACCTCGTCTCGGTGTCGACTAATTTTTTGCTAATATAGTAGATGGGGGATTGCGTACCTTTGTTTTCTCAAACCAGGACTGCGCTTACAGCTATTTCAGATACGACAAGATAATGAGGAGACGTTCTCCTGGCTCTGGTTTTGAGAGCAGCGGTGGCGAAGACAAGTATGCTTTTAATTCCTTTAGGACTTGGACGCACTCAGAAGTCCATTGGAGGTCGTTATCCTTCTTGACTACGACAAAGAATTTGTGACATTTATCTGATGACCGTGAAATGAACCTTGACAGAGCGACGATCCAGCCAGTCAACCTTTGAACCTGTTTTTTAGTGGTCAAGTGTTTCGGTATCCCCTCGATGGCTTTGATTTGGTTAGAATTGACTTGGATCCCTCTCTCTGCTACCAGGAAACCTAGAAACTTTCCTGAGACCACGCCAAACGCACATTTTTCGGGGTTCAGCTTCATTCTGTATCGCTTGAGAATGTCGATAGTTTCTCTTAGATGGTCGATGTGATCTTTGTCAATACTCAATTTTGCCCTCATATTTTTTCAAATAGTAGATATACTTTCAAAATATCATTTTGCACCATTACTTAATTTACAAGAGTTATACAAGTATTTTCTATAATTTTTTTTATAGTTTTTAAAGCTTTAAAATTAATTTTCTTGCATTTAAATTACTTGAATATGTATTAATTACCCCTTAAACTATTTTGTAATGATTTAATCATCAAAATCTATTATTTTTATCTCATAATATTTTACTTCATTTCATATAATTATATTTGTATTTTTAAGCTATTTACATAATTTTGCAATAATAGCCTATATGCTATGCATAATTACAATTATTAGATTATTCATGCTAAAATAGCATTTTTATATTTTTATAATGTTAAATTATTAGTTTTAATTATTTTATTGCATAAGTAATATTTTATTATTTAAACAATTTCGTGTATATAATTTGTAGTCCGAATTGGAGCCAATTCCGGACCAATTCAATGGCTCAAGTACCCACACCTTAACCCAATAACCCCAAAGCCTAATCCAAACGACCCATGTAATTGACCCGGTCGCGACCTATTAAGCGACTTGCCCATATACCCTTTAAAGTCTCAGTCGTTGATGTCTCAAGAACAACGACCCACAACTATTACCTTACTTTTAATTATCGTGGCCCATAACCCTAGCCTCATTCTTGACCCGTCTGCCGCCCTTAATTTCTCTCAACCCTCCCCTTATCTCTTCTGACGAACCCTAGACGCCTCTCCCTTAGCTCCCACTCCTTATCCCGTTGATAATGGTATTCAACCATTATTTTCTTACCATATCTGGGTTTCCCTGCTACTGGTCACACGGTTAAGGTATTACGTAGGTATTTTCCCATTTTTGGCAAATACCATCTCTATATCGGATGGGAATCAGCCTCAATCTTGGAGATATGGACAATAACGTGTCCATATACATGAAGAAAGGCCTGATTTTCATACCAGTTGGCCGATTTTTGAGTATTAAACCCTAACAAGGGTTTGGGGTATGATTTCTTTCCTTTCCAGTTACTTTACTGACATGCATGCGAGTTTTTACTCTTTATGTTCGTGTTTACTTCATTTCTTTCCTTGTTTACTTGCTTGATTTTACCATTATACAATCCCTCCCCAATTTCCCCTTAGGACGGACTTTGAATCACCTTAAGAATTATACTCCCTCCAATTTACTCTATATTATCCTGAAATTGAGCTATTGGTCGGCTGAAAGTCAAGGCCTCCATATTATGTTAACCTCTCTCTAGTGCATGCACTGCTTAGGGTCCGTTTCAAGGCTCTTGTGAACTATGAAGCATTGGAGATTTGGGGTTTTTCATTACTCTCCTGCAATTTCTTCTATTTGTGAGACTTTGAGTTCCTCCTTCTTTATTCGTTTGTTTGCAACTGGTTAGTGCCTTGTACCCTCGTAATTCTACTTCCTTCTGTTTGTGCTTATGTAATCTACATTAGTGTTGTTTCCCTGAGTTAGTTTTGATATTATGCCATTTCATATACAGTTCTGCCTATTTTAGCACTACTCTTTAGTTCCACTAGCTTCAATTATGTGCAAGTCCTGATGTTAACTCACATGTGGATAGCTAAGTTGATGCACTATGCCTGCCTGATTCGTAATTGAAACCTAATTGATGGTTGTTGAACTTTGTTTGACTTCTTGTAATAAATTTCCTTGTGAGACTATGTTCTTGCTCAAAATTGCTATTTTCATGTTTAATCCTTTATGCCCAATTTGCTATTTCTCTACAAAACTCCTTGTGAGACTAGCCTTAATGCATGACCGTTATGTGTGTCCAACCTTGATGATTTCTAATCATTATGTTTATGAATGGTTTGTTACTTATACTTGTTGCTTATTTTGAGTTTGGATTCTTGCCTTGTTCTATACTATCATGATAACCAACTCATGCCCAGAATGTGTTCTAATTCCTGTTGAGACATTCCTGCCCAACTTTTACCTTTCTGGAGTTCTATTGTTAGCGGTGATCTTATTCCTATGCTATTTGTAACTCAATTCTGTGTTTTCTTGACTTGATCAATCACGTGTTCTTTAATATTAGTGAGACCTTTAGAGTAAATCTCATAACCATCCTTGTCTCCTATATGTGGCTAATTAGTACAAGTTCTAATGCTTGTCTTTTCTATTGATATGGAGTTGACCTGTTTTTGTTTACTCTAAGTTTTTGGTGTTGTAACTGATGCTCAACATGTTAAAGTTTTCTCACTCTCAGCTAAGTGATTGCTCGAGCATGAACTTGTTTTGTTATGTTGTTTTTTCACTAGGCCTCCATGTTAAAACTTACATATGAAGGCTATGCTCCACCTGTTCTTGTCTGTGACTCTATTGGATTTTCATGTTTAAATCTTGTGTCTAAAGTTCCTTTAGGCTAATTCTTAATCATTTTACTTTTTAAAACTCTTTGGAGTGGTTCATTATCCTCTGATGGTCAGTCTTATTACTTTAGCTTTGTTTCTGAGAATGCAAGCAGGAACCTACCTTGTGATCTTGTTAGTTTTCAAGTGTAAAAGGTTGTTTAATCAATTCTCTGAGTGGTTTGTCACATATGTGTTCATCTATTTGGCTTAGTAAGTCATTTGTTGGGCCTGGTGTTGGGCCATATTTGTTATTGGATTAGGACATTGGATTCACGAAGATTTTATTGTCCTTGTGAGCCTAGGATTTGGGCTTGTTGGTTGGTGAGGCTGCTGAAGGCCCAAATATTTACTAGGTTGTTTTATAGTGGGCCCGTACTGTTTGATGGGGCTTGTATTTGTTTCAGCCCGTATTTTGTCATGTTTGAGTTTGAATTATTCCACTTAGGCCTGTAACTTGTAATAACGAATAATTGGGGCATTAGTGAAATTGGGGAATGGGTGTGCTTTACTCTTGCATAAAGGGTAGAGAATATGTCTATGTGGCCTACTTTCTTTATTTGCTATCTTGTTTAAATCGCTCTACTTCTGCACACTAATAGAAAACATGTCTATAGAAATTGCAAACACCTCACGTAATTTATCTAATACTCGTACACTATCTCAGGCATGCTATTAATCTCATTCTTGATATCCATAGTATGATGTACATTTAGACAACAAGCATATATGATGTGTATTATATGCTTTTGTTAACCTAGATATCATGTCCATAGGACTTCAAATAATTAATTGATCAAATTGCTTTATTACTTTGGTGTGCTGCCCATCCAGATGTCATGACTATAGGACACTAATCTCTTAATCGACTGCTTCTACTGTATTATTACACTCCCACCTAGATAGCATGCCTATTGGAATAAGTATGATAATAATAAGTTCAAATACCAACTTTTAGGAAATCTTGCATATAGGACATTGTTATCCGCCTAGAAAGCATGTCTATAGAATCAAGCGCAGGTAAGTCCCAGTCTCTAAAATATTTCAATTCCTATTGCGCAACAACTTAGAAATCAGGCTTATAGCACAGTGTCACTCGCCTACGACGTCTATTTATAAAATCAGTGCTAATGATCTTGAGTCTGCAAACAGTTTACTGCCTCCTCGTCTAAGCCATTTAGAACAGTAACGATGCATGTACAATACTGGAATCCAGAATCACCTAGAAACCATGCCTATAGGACTTTAAATCTTGATTATGAAATTATATGTTACCTAAATTGCCCCGCGTTCATTTTTTTGTTTATGTGTGGAGGCTAACTTGGGCCTTTAATTGTCTTTATGTAAAATCTTATTTGTTTTGAATGTCGCTTAGTTTTATCATTTTGAGCAACCTAGGGGAAGTCTAGAACCACCCAAATAGAGGTTCAAATCCTCCTGGACCATAGTCATTGGACATGTAATTGAATTAGGACTCCTTTAAGTAACAACTTCAACATAGTAATTGGGTAGAAGAAGATGATAGTTTGTGCCCGCTGAATGATATGAGCAACCTGTACATTAAGGGAGTTGTAAAGTATTATTTATGTTGCGCAGGGTGATTCTTTAAGCTAAAAAACATAGGATCCTCCCGTTTCTTTATGTACTGGTTATTTACACTTTGTCGTTTAACATAGACCAATGTAGTTATATCCTTGTAATCATTAAGGACTTATACCAATTCTCATGTGTTATGATAAGACTCTAATACTTCTGTATTTTTTTTGTTTATTTGATCACTTGGCCTAATCACATAATCCGCATAGTTTAAGATTCGGTCGGGACCCATAGTTGGGGACCTTGAAGAGTGCCAATACCTTCTATTCGAGGTAATTTGAGCTCTTACTCGATCTTTGGTGACACTGACTAGTTACATCAGAGTTATTTACAAATGGGAGCCATAACTCACCTTAAAATCGTTAGGTGACAACTCTTCTCCTTTAATACCTATTTAAAAGAGTTTTCACGTGTCGAAATCCGCTTTCGCGAGAAAATGGGGCGCGACAATCTTCTTTCTTTTTGGACTTGACCAGCATGGCGTCTATATAGACTTCCATTGTTTTACCGAGTTAGTCCTTGAACATCCTCATCACCAACCTTTGATAAGTCGCTCTCGTGTTTTTTTAACCCAAAGGGCATGACCCTGTAGTAGTACGTCCCTTGATGGGTGATGAATGTGGTTTTTTATGGTCCTCTTCTTCCATGAGGATTTGATCATAACCAAAATAGGTGTCCAAAAAACTCAGTAGTTCGTGTCCGGTTGTAGCGTCGATAAGTTGGTTGATATGGGGTAATGAGAATGAATCCTTGGGGCATGCTTTGTTCAAATTTGTGAAATCCACGCGCATCCGTCATTTCCCATTCTTATTCTTTACCACGACCACGTTGGCGACCCATTGGGGGTACTTAGACTCCCTGATGGATCCACTCTCCAATAGTTTTTCTATTTCTTCATGTATTGTATCGCTAATTGCGGAGTTGAACTTACGTCTGACCTATCTTACTGGGGGTGGTGTTGCTACCCAATTTTGCCCTCACATTTTTAAAAAACATATATACTTTCAAAATATCATCTTTGCATCATTGTTTAATTTACAAGCATTTTCTGCAATTTTCCATAATTGTTAGAGCTTTAAGATTAATTTTCTTGCATTTATATTACTTGAATATTTACTAATTATTCTTTTAAATTATTTGTGATGACTTAGTCATCACAAAATTTATTATTTTCATCCACATATATGTTTTAAATATTTTTACTTTATTTCATATAATTATATTAGTATTTTAGGCTATTTACACAATCTTGCAATAATAGCCTATATTTTTGCAATCTATTGCATTTGGGATTTTATTCAAGGTCAAAATAATTTTTTACATTTTTATAATCTTCTAATTGTTTAAGATTACTAAGTTGCATTAATATTATTTTTATATTTATTTGATCTATTTTATTAATTTTGTTTTCATTACTTGCATTTTAAAATCTGGCCCAAAACAGGCCAAATTTCAGACCCCAGTTCACCAGCCTACACCCTAAAACTCTAGCCCAATACCAGAAACCTACCACCCCATCCCATTTTATCAACCCGCCCCATTCATTTTAAAATCTCAGCTGTTGATCTTTTAAGATCAACGACCCACAATTAACCCCTCCCTTTTAATTAAGCACCCAAACCCTAATCCCCCATCCCTCTAATCTGCCGCCCTGAAACTCTCTCTTCTTCTCTTTTCTTAACCTAGTTTCCTGCTCTAATCCCTCTCCTAATATGATTCGACTATAATTTTCTTGACATATTCGAGCCTTTCTGGTACTGGTTGTCCGTTTGTGTGTTACCTAAGTGCTTGTTTAAACATGGCAAGCAAAAATCTCTGAAATCGAACAAAAAGGGGTTCGAACCGTTGATTTTGAGCACTGTTTTGTCTACATACATTCAACACTGTATTATGTGAGTCCGGATTCATTTGAATTTCTGTGATTTACATTTTCCTTTAAAAAAATAGGGTTTACCGGATTTCTCTCTTAATTTGATTTTTGAACTGATTTTGCATGGTTTTCTTTCCTTATTTGTTGTTGATTTACTTTGTTTCCTTATGTGTTCGTTCAATTTTTGATAGTTATATTATCCCCCTTATTTCCCTTCTTGGGACAGACTTTGAATAGATATTTCTTCACTAAAAAATTGGGATATTTGCTACTCTATTGTTATGTATTTTGTATTGGCCGACTAAATCTAAGGTCACTAACACCTTGTTACTCAACCCGTTCTTGGTGCGAGCATTGCCCTGAGTTCATCGAAACTCTTGGGAACTTTAACGCATTTGGATTCTGGTTTTTTTTTAAAGTTTGTTCTTTATTGTTCTTTTAATTGGTGAGTTACTGGACCTTTGTAATTTCGTCCCTATGCATATGAATTTTTGCATATATCTTCACCTATGAATTTCTTTAGCCTAATGAGTTTCTAGGTTTTTTTGTGTGCAATTTTGTGTGCTCTACTTCAATTTTAGGTTTTCTTAACTTTTAACTTCATATCGTTAATAATTCAAAGCATGCCTAAACCTGATTTGAGTAAATTAGATTCCTTTCAAGTTAATCTGGCCTATGTGTTGCAACTTACTATTGTTTGGGACCTTTGCACTTGTTAGCATCACTTTGGTGTTTTATTCTTCTTTAGGCTATCAATCATATTATGTGAACATGCTTTACTTGCATAATTTGTATCCCCCTTAGTCGACTAGTCAATTGTGTTCTAAATATGAATATGTACACTCACTATATGGCACATGCCTGTTTTCCTATCCTATTCTGAATTGTTGTTGTGATATTTTGCCTATATAGCATGTTTTGATCATGTTCTCTATTAGTATGCCCTTTAGCATGTTTTGACTTCCTTGACTCCCCAGTAGCTCTAATAATCTGTCACCCATCATGTCTAAATATTGTTCTACTACCAATTAATATGACTATCTTGTAATACTAGGCCTATACTTAGCATAATTTGGACCTTTTCCTTTATTATGAATATGTGTATGCTACTTTCACCAATCCTGCAAACTTGTTCTGCTAATCTATGACTAAAAAAAATAGGGTTTACCGGATTTCTCTCTTAATTTGATTTTTGAACTGATTTTGCATGGTTTCCTTTCCTTATTTGTTGTTGATTTACTTTGTTTCCTTATGTGTTTGTTCAATTTTTGATTTCTATATAAACCCCCTCATTTCCCTTCTTCGTACAGACTTTGAATAAATATTTCTTCACTAAAAGATTGGGTTTTTTGCTACTCTCTTGTTCTGTATTGTGTATTGGCCGACTAAAATCCAAGCCCACTAACACCTTGTTACTCAACCCGTTCTTGGTGCGAGCATTGCCCTGAGTTCATCGAAACTCTTGGGAACTTTGACGCATTAGGATTCTGGGTTTTTGTGAAATTTTGTTCTTTACTGTTCTTCGTTTAACTAGTGAGTTATTGGACCTTTGTAATTTCGTCCCTATGCATCTGCATTTTTGCATATGTCTTCACCTCTGAAGTTCGTTAGCCTAATGAGTTTTCTGGGTTGTTTTGTGTGCAATTCTGTTTGCTCTATTTCAATTTTAGGTGTCCTTAACTTTTAACTTCATATCGTTAATAGTTCAAAGCATGCCTAATCATGATTTGAGTAAATTAGATTCCTTTCAAGTTAATCTAGCCTATGTGTTGCAACTAACTGTAGTTTGGGACCTTTGCACTTGTTAGCATCTCTTCGGTGTTTTATTCTGCTTTAGGCTATCAATCATATTATGTGAACATGCTTTACTTGCATAATTTGTATTCCATTTAGTCGACTAGTCAATTATGTTCAAAACATGAAAGTGTACACTCACCATATGGCACAAGTCTGTTTTCCTATCCTATTATGAATCGTTGTGGTGATATCTTGCCTATATAGCATGATTTGATCATGTTCTCTATTATTATGCCCTTTAGCATGTTTTGACTTCCTTGACTCCCCAGTAGTTGTAATAAAATGTTACCCATCATGTCTAAGTGTTATTCTGCTACCAATTAATTGACTGTCTTGTAATACTAGGCCTATACTTAGTATAATTTGGAACTTTTCCTTTATTATGAATATGTGTATGCTACTGTCACGATCCGAATTTTCACCGTCGAGATCGTGATGGCGCCTAGCGTTTGACTTACTGGGAAAGCCAATATTAGAAATTCAAAACACAATAATCTTAAAACTTACAGCGAATTACTACAATTCAACACATGATGAATTAATAAGGAAACAAAATTCCACAACAACACCATATATGTTATATATCTCTACCCATGATCTGGAGTCACAACTCACGGACTACTATGATTTATCTACAAATATTTGGATGAAAGAAAATACAATTATTTATGAGTCAAGAAACAGTAAAATGAACAGGTAGAAGGGGACTCCAGGGTTTGCGGATGTCGGCAGATCTACCTTGGGTCTCTTGGGTAGGGAAGTCAACAACATATCTCAGAATCAGATCGGACCGACAACTGGATCTGCACAGAATGTGCAGAGTGTAGTATCAGTACAACCGACCCCATGTACTGGTAAGTGTAGAGCGTAACCTCGGCGAAGTAGTGACGAGTCTAGGACAAGACACCCACAAATAACTTATGCAGTATAATCATACATGTAGCAATAACAACAATAGCATAAATACGACAGGAAGTATTGGGAGGGAACATGCTGAGGGTTTCACACTGTAAGAAATCAGAAACAATGATATAATCGGACAAATCAAAATGCCTTAAACAGATAAAACAAGTAAGAACGATAAAAGAAACTGCACGGCATCACTTTTCATGCTTTCTCTCTCAACCTCACCATATGAAATAATGAAATGGCACGGAATCACCCTTCCTGATTTACACTCTTCCTCACCATATAAGATAATGAAATGGCACGGCATCACCCTTCGTGCTTTACACTCTTCCTCACCATATGAAATAATGCAATGGCACAGCATCACCCTTCGTGCTTTACACTCTTCCTCACCAATCAAAGATCAATAATAATGGATAGATACAAATATCAAATAAAAATCAGTATTTCATCAATACTTAATACCACAATATCACAAATGGCTACACTAAGCATGAACAATATAATTAAATACTAAAACAACTGCAAGAATAGGACTTACTCGCATGCTATGGCTCGACAACAACACATAGGTGCTCGTCAGCTCACCTATACGTTGTACTCAACAACCAAACATGTAGCAAATAAGCAAATAATACCTAATCCCTCAAGTCAAAGTTAGACACGACACTTACCTCGATTCGCATGCCACTTACTCCTCAAGTACCGTTTTCCTCTAGAATTCACCTCCAACCCACTCATATCTAGTCATAATTAGCTTAATAACATCGATTATCGCTAAAGAATCAATTTTAATACCCAATTATAGGTTTCCTAAATTCCCCCCCAAAAAGTCAAAAACGACCCCGGGCCCGCTTAGTCAAAACTCGAGGTTCAGACCAAAATCCCCCAAGCCTGAATATGTAATTAGTTTTCAAATTCGACCCCAAATTGAGGTCCAATTTCCAATTTTTCCAAAAATCCCTAATTCTACCCAAACCCCCAATTTCTACCATGAAATTCCTAGATTTTAGGTTGAATTCTTGTCAAATGAAGTGAAAGATTGAAAGAAACGAGTTAGGAATCACTTACCTATGATTTGACGAAGAAAAGGTCTTTGAAAAATCGCCCCTAGTCTTCTATCTTTTGAAAATTTGGAGAAAATGGCTTGAGTCCCGAATTAATGAACTCACTGCCCAGCGACCTTCGCACATGCGGTGATTTGGTCTCACCTGCGGGATCTGCATGTGCGGACCTAGTTTCTGCTTCTGCGGAAAAGGGCAGGGTCGACTGGGGCCACACCTACGGGCTGGGTTCCGCCTCTGCGGTCCCGCTCCTACAGAGAAAGTCCGCATCTGCAAAAGATGGCCTCCCAGACTTGGGTCGCACCTGCGGGGCTTTTGCTCGCACCTGCGACCAACGGGCCCGGGTCCGCTTACTCAAAATGTTGACCGAAGTCAACTAAAATCACTTTTAAAGGCCAAAATTTATTATTTCTCCAATTTTCCACACAAAAGCTTTTCGGAAACATGCCCGGACTGCACACGCAAATCGAGGAGGGTAAAAATGAGATTTTCAAGGCTAAATAGTGGAGACTAGAGTTCTTAAATACAAGATGACCCTTTGGGTCATCACAGCTACTTTCACCAATCTTGCAAACATGTTCTGCTAATGTACGATTACTTATGCACTAGGTGTTGTACTTGTTCTTCTGAATATTTGCCAAGTCTGTTCTCAAGCCCTAAGGCATGTTTGATAATATGTTCTATGTGCTCAACTTGGCTATGTTTGTACCCTCTCATTTTTGTCTCTCAACTTTGGTTTACTATCCTTCACTTGTCATCTGGGCTCTCTTGAATTCTCATTCTTAGCCAGCTGAAAGCCAAGGCTACCTAGGTTCCATTATTGACCTCCCTAGTGTGAGCAGTGCTCGAGGTCGAATTTAGACCCTTGTGAAATTTGACACACTAGGACTTGGTCCGTAGTCACTCCATAAATCTCAAACTACTCCTATTCATCCCTCTCTATCATGTTATCTGTTGTATACCTGAATTGGTTGATTTAAATGGTGCAATACTTGGTGTTATGGTGCAATACTTGGACTTTGAGCTCCGTTGTGGATCCTGGGGTCGTGTGTTGCATATGGATCCTTATTAGAAGCCTAGGTATGCTTATTGAAGGCCTAGACAGTGTTGGGTATTTTTATTTGAGACTGCTGAAGGCTTATTGTCATCGTTTGTAAAATATGTTGATCTTATTCATTATTGGGCCTATAATAACTTTGTATAAACGATTGGGGTATTAGTAAAAGGGGAAATGGGTAGAATTTAATACTTGCATGTAAAATGGGTAGATAATATGCCTATAGGACTTTGTAATTTATTTGTTATATATGTTGTTCAATTTCTATGTACACTATAAACCATGCCATTAGAAGAAGCGCGCACACACAATGTATGCTCGCAAACACAAAATGTTGCAATTATATATTTGCTATGTGTTATTAGAAAACCTGCCTATAGGAATTAGTTGTTGTTGGTGTTTCCTTCAATTCTCATCGCCTAATAGAAATCATGTCTATAGGATTCCAATTATTCTACTTGGCGTTGTTCATCTAGAAATCATGTCTATAGGTTTAAGGTTCTGAATTCTGAAACCTCCTAATTTGCATATGTGTTTGCGTGCATTTGTTGTTTAAGTGTGGAGGTCAATATGAGCCCTTAATTGCTTTTATGTGAAGTCTCTATGTGTTTTTGCTTGTCGCCAAGTTTTGCATTTTGAGCACCTAGATAAGGTCTAGATCCATCCAAATAGAGGTCCAAAACTTCCTAGACCATAGGTATGGGACGGCTAGTACACGCGTAGGGCACGACTTCGAATTGAATTAGAACAATTTTTAGGTAAACAACTTTAACATAGTAATTAGGTAGCAGGAGATGATAGTCTGTGACCACTGAATAATATGAGTAACACCCTACCCCAAGGGAGTTACGAAATATTATTTATGTTGCACGCGGTGATCCTTTAGGCTAAAAAACTTAGGACCCCCCTTCCCCTCTGTCCTTTCTTTCTCTCTAGTAGAATTGAAATTGTTGTACCTCTGTATTCACATTAATAGCTTTGTAATAAAGTTCTTAGACTTTTGTACTCTCTTTTCTTACTTGATCACGTAGACTAATTCACATAATTTAAGTTCGGTCGGGACCCACAGTTGTGGACCTCGAGGAGTGACTAACACTTTCTCTTTGAGGTAACTTGATCCCTTACCCGATATTTAGTGGCATTGACTAGTTAAACCAGAGTCATTCGCAAATAGGTGCCCTAACGCACCTTAAAAATCGTTAGGTGGTGACTCTCCTCTTTTAATACCTCTTTAAAAGAGTTGTCACATGTCGAAACCCGATTTCGGGAGAAAAAGAGGCGCGACAGGTGGAATGGGTCCGCATTCAATTTGTGCGTGACACTTTTCTTTGGGATACCCGGCATACAACATGGCTGAAAGCAAACAAATCCGCGTTAGTGCTAATAATTGACGAAATTTACCTTGTTCCTGAAATTTGCAGCCGATATAAGCTTTTCTATCGTGGTCGTTGAGGTCTAGTTGAACAGGATCAAGGTCTTCTATGGTTGAACCTGCAGCTTCGACCATATCGGGGTCTCTGATGATATCCTCATTGTCGTCACATGTAGACCTCGGCCCTATTGATTGTTATGCCTATTTTTCTTGTTCCTTCTTTTGTTGAGTGACCATGATGTCTCAGGCGATGCATAACATTCCCAGGATTTACATTGTTCTCCTCGTATACTGAATATTCCCCATGGAGTCAGGAACTTGATGACCTAGTATAAGCTGGAAGGGACAGTGGTGTGTATCCATGGTCACCCTACTATGGCAATGTACATTGTATCACATGTCGAAACCCGATTTTGCGAGAAAAATGGGCGCGACAGCATAGCTGCTCTGATGGGGATATACTTAGGCTTTTACCATTGCAAACTTGACTTATGTGGATCGGTCTTCTTTGTTATAAATACGCTTACTTTTTCCCTTTTTATTTGCTACTACATGCACACCCCTCTCCTATTTTCCTTTTACTTGTTTAATTTGTTGTTACATGCACATCCTCTCCCATTTCCCTCTTATTTGTTACATGCACGTCCCTCTCCCATTTTCCTTTTACTTGTTTAAATTCGTTGTAATATGCACATTTCTTCCCTTCTCCACCTTCCTTTGCTTAAATTGGTTATAACATGCATATCCATTTTCCTATTCACCTTTGTTTTCTCTAAACTGCTCTTCATTTGTTTAAAGAATTCTATATCATGTCTCTCCCGCCCCTACTCCCTTGCTTACTTTATTACATTTCCTATATTCCCTGAACTAACTTCTTCTTTTGTCTTTATTTTACGTCTTTTATGTTTTACCTTAATACTGTATTTATTGCTTTTACATATGCAAATACTTGACAACGTGTTATTATCTCTACATAAAGTATGCTCCACATCATATTCCACTCGTGCCCAATTAATAACATAGCGGCACTTGATGAGTGGTCGCGCTCTTCCAAAAATTACCTTTTAAATTGGAAAGGCTTATTTGCGGTAGACTAGTCGATCAGCGGTGCAGTCGACGATCCCGTGCCTTTCCCTCTCAAGTTGTCCGCTTGAGATTACCGATCTAGACCATTCAAGAAACCTCACTCCAATATCAATTGTGCATGCATCATGTCAGACCTAGTACGGGTTAGAACGTTTTCACATGATAACCCACTAAGATAAGCTTTGCCCAAAGTCCGACGGGATTTCCATCATCCCAATGGACACCATCACGTTATGTGCATTACTTGGAGAAAACATACTGGTATGTTGATCATTAATTGTAAATAGTCAAATATGGAGGGGAAAGGGCTAAGTTTATTTGTTTGCAGAAAATGAATCACGAAGTCCCCGGGTTCCGCATGGTTCAAAACATCCCACCTTTGCTGCTTGATTGGTGGAAGAACCTCTCACCTAGTGACAATAATCATGTGAAAAGGATCCTTGGTAATTTACCGTCGTTATTGGATATCCGGCCAAATAGAGCATTGATTGAGGAAGCCACTATGTTATGGGATGTAAAGAGGGTTGTCTTCCGCTTTGGTGACATAGAAATGACTCCCCTCCTAGAAGAAATAAGAGGCTTCTCTAAGCTACCATGGAATAGTCCGGGTTTATTAGTACCAAAAAATTGCCCCCTCCCCCCTCCCCCCCCCCCCGCCGTAATTTTTTGAAAATGCTGGGTTTAAAGA
Source organism: Nicotiana undulata (assembly GCA_005239495.1). Classification (NCBI taxonomy): domain Eukaryota; kingdom Viridiplantae; phylum Streptophyta; class Magnoliopsida; order Solanales; family Solanaceae; genus Nicotiana; species Nicotiana undulata. The sequence goes on from ML299105.1 coordinate 58,379, forward strand.
AAAATAATGAGTTACTTTGCCTGAAGAAGTCATACATCCCATTCAAATTCCTTTATGAACGTTATGGGCATAGAAAGTCATATCGCCTACATCATGATGAACTTGCCATTACTTCCTTGGGTTGGACGCACTGCCGAGTTTATATGTCCATTGTCTGCTTCTTGGGGTTGCTGGTATTTTTGATGAAAGGGGGAAGTATCCACACTCTCTTAGTCATGGTCTCTAGGAATCTAATGGAAGGAATCGAGGGACAAATTTACACCATAATCCTCATGATCTTGGCTAAAATGTACCGCACTCTAGATCAATGCGAGCAGGGATATGGACACTTCGAGGGTTGTAATCTGTTGCTGCAAGTTTGGTTATTAGAACATTTCCAGAGGAGAGAATATCGCTAAGAGCTTCTGCAACTACCATTGAGTGAATACATATCTTATCATCATCAAAAGAGAATGACATTTATCCTAGATAGGTTTGCACAACCTAGAAGTGTTGTGAGCTGGGTGCGTTTCTTCAGCAATCTGGCTGACGAAAAGGTACATCCGATGTTTGAATGGTTCCCTAGCAGTATGTTCATCATCATATCAAGAGAGACTACTCATATAGTGTTGATCGAGTTAAGAAAAATCTATCATTATGCTCCTTTAAGAGTAATGAGGCAAGCGGGAAGAAAACAGATTATACCTCGGGTTTCCAGCATGGTCCAGTACAAAGCAAATTTTAAAGGGAATGTCATTCCATTCAAGTTCGAGGCACATTATATGTGGAATCAGAAGGTCATTGTGGAAAAAGATACTATTGAGCCAGACATGTATCAAGTCGTACATGTGTACTTATACCCGTCATGGTTGGTAGATGACATAGCGGGAGATGTCAAGCCGAGAACTAATCTGAAAAATAGGGTTATAGATGATGCTGCTAAAGCACAAGTCAAGTATAGGATGCTGCGCAAAAAGGTCTTCGAGTCTGAAGCTAGGCATCTGGAACAACACAAAGTGAATATGGAAGCAATCAATGAATGGAGAAAAAATTCTACTAAATCAACAGAGAGATTGGAGTATTTGGAGCAAGGGTTAATGGAACTTGAGGGAAAGATGAGAACGAGACTCTAGCAAGGGCTTACCTACTGTTGGATATGCGCGACCTGAGGAACTTGATTGACGGATCCAAGAAGGCCAAGCATAGAGAAGGTCCTTCTAGATCCAAGTAGATTAGGAAACAATGTCTTTACTGCTTTCTAGATTCGTTTTACATTTTTTATTGTAATAAGGAAAATGACATTAGTGACTTTATCATTATTGTCATTTTAGTAAGGATTTGACTCATTTTCGCATTAATGAAATGACGCAATTATTGGCATCAATTTTCTCCAAGTCTATGAGTCACTTAGGCCTACCTCGGGCACAATGAGGTCCCTCAAATTAGGGCGCGAATTTATTACATGAGTCTGCAACACATGTTCAATATCGCAAACATTATTTTAATACTCCTTACTGACTTGGTTATCTTTTTGTTTTTGTTTTCTTTTGTTTATTCCCATTCCCCAAGGTTGCTTCGTGCATACTGACATCGTCAGCATATCATACCAGATCCAGAGGTCCTCCGCTTCCTCCTCCACCAAGTGATCCCAAGAACAAAGGAAAAGTGAAGATGGATGATATGAGTGGTATTAGAGAACATTGAAACTTCAGACGATCGGAGTACTCCAGCACATAATAATTTGGTCCTATGTCTGGAACAAAAAATATTGGAGTTACAAGGGGAACTTGAGCAGGTCCGGAACTTGGAAAACCTTTCCCTCACTCTAAACGTCCTCGACATCAACCAACAAAACACAAATGCCCAAAACCCGGCACCTCCCCAAAACACACAAAACCAAAATCCGCAAAATCCTCCCGCGCCTCATCAATACGCCACACTTCCTCAAAACTCCACCAGTACCTACCCCTCCACAACACAATCACCATCCGACTCAATATCCACAAACCACCACTTACCAAACTCCTTAAAATGCACCACAACTTACTCCTGATCCCCAAAACTCAACCAATGATCACCATTATGACCAAATTCCCGGAGTCCATAAAAATCCCATATATGTGGAAACTTCACTCCATACCCCACAACAGACCCTACATATATACCCGAATCCATTGAGAAGGGCCTCCTCATCAAGAATGTGGCGGAAGAACTCAAGAAGCTCACTGGAAGGGTTCACAGTGTCGAAGGCGGCAAGGGCATTGAGGGTTTGAATTATGAGGATTTGTGTATTCAACCAGATGTAGAACTACTAGAGGGTTACAAACCTCCCAAGTTCGAAATGTTCGACGGAACTAGTGATCCGAAAGTGCATCTGGAACGTATTGTGACAAACTTTTAGGGGTTGGCAAGGATGAGTGAATCCGTATGAAGTTATTCATGAGAAGCCTCATTGGGGAGGCCTTGTCTTGGTACATCAGTCAGAACCCAAAGAAGTGGGTTAATTGGGTGAGCATGGCGTCATATTTCATGGATCGGTTCAAGTTCAACACATAAAACGCGCCAGACGTTTTCTACATTCAGAATCTCAAGAAGAAACCAACGAAAACCTTCCGTGAGTATGCTACTCGGTGAAGGTCTGAAGCCGCAAAAGTAAGGCCGGCTTAAGACCCGCAATACTATGAAAGATTGATGGTTATTGAAAATCATAAATTTTCTGACATTATCAAGTTGGGAGAAAGAATAGAAGAAGGGATCAAAAGCGGAATGATGACAAACTTCGAAGCACTCCAAGCCACAAATAAAGCTTTGCAGTCATGAGGTATCTCCAAAAAGAAAGAAGTGGGTGCAGTAATGGTAGACCAAGTTCCCAAGTCTCATATCACATACCAAACACCTCCACCCACATATCAGCCTTCACCCCCCAGATACCAACAACTTGTAGCCACCTACCTCACTTATAACACCCAACCAGCATATACCGGTCCGCCAAAATAACCAAAAACCAAGACCAAATTTCGACCGCAGACCACCCAGACAATACACTCTGATTGCTGAACCCATAGACCAACTATACGAGAGGTTGAAAGTTGTTGGTTACGTCACTCCCATTCTCGTTGTTTCTATGGAAAACTCTTCTCAGTGGATTAACCCAAACAAGACATGTGCCCATCATTCAGGCATGGAGGGTCATACTATTGATGAATGTCGCACTCTGAAGGACAAGATTCAGATGTTAATTGATACTAAAGTCATACAGGCAAAGGAAGTTGCACCCAATGTCTGTAACAATCCTCTCCCGGATCATAGAAGTGAATGAGTAAATGTGATAGAGACCGACAAAGAATGTGACTCGGAAGAGTCAATTGGACTCATTTGAGAAGGGGATAATCCAAAAACATCTCCATTCACTCTCACACCTATCGTGGTACAAACTCAGGCACTGATTGAAGTTGAGGTAGCCGCACCGAATCCGTTTGAAGTTGAAGTGACAAAACCCTTCACCGTGATGGTAGAACCTACGCCGTCTTATAAGTCTAATGATATACCATGGGATTATGTTGCGGAAGCGAGAAGGAAAGGAAAATAAAAAATGGAATAAACAAGTGCAGCGCAAGGCATGACCAGAACCGATAGGGTTTATACACCCGAGCATTTCCATCTGAACAAGACCCCTGCTCAAATATCCATTTTATCACTGCTGCAAAACTCCGAGACACATAGGAATGCGCTGATAAAGGTGTTGAATGAAGCCTATGTACCCAATAACATCACCAATGGAGAAATGGCCAACATGGTAGGTCAAGTGTTGGAAAGCCTTTCATGAAGAAGAGATACCACCAGAAGGACTAAGTCACAACAGGGAACTGCATATCACAGTGCGATTTGAATACAAATTCATCGCCAGAGTCCTGATAGATGGGGTCTCGAGTCTCAACATATGTCTGCTAACTACTCTAAAAAGGTTGGGTAAAGGCTTGCACGAGATACGAGCAGGAAGTATGAATGTGAAAGCATTTGATGGGTCTCAAAGGGCCACAATTGGAGAGATCAATCTCAGCCTACAGATGGGCCCAACCTGGTTTGATGTTGAGTTTCAAGTATTGGATATATCTGCTACCTAAAATCAATTGTTGGGGTGACTTTGGATACATAGCGTTAGCGTCGTGGCTTCTACTCTGCATCAGACTGTGAAGTTTGAGTGGAACCATCAGGAAGTGATCATCCATGGAGACGGGAGTAATCCTATTTATACCAATCAGACTGCTCCAGTCGTCGAGAATAGAAGGAAGTTCGGTGGAGAAATATACCATCGCATTAAGCGCGTCAACGCAATTGAGAAAGACAAATGGTGGAGAAGTAAGATAGAAAGCATATTGTCATGGACAGGGTATGAACCTGGCAAGGGTCTCGGAAAATCTCCAGGGGATCACCAAACCAATACAGTTAAAGCTTCATGGTATAACTTTTGGGCTTGGATATGAATACACCTAGCAAGAGTATCAGGATTGGTCGCCGCCATGGCGTGGTCCTTATTACCTGCTAGAACAACAAGTACCACATTTGCACCAGTCATTCCATCAAGCTAACATGATGTGGGGGTCCGAAGAAGATGAAGTTTTAGCTGGCACGAGGAATCAGTTTCTGGATGATGAAGACATGGATTGCAGTGTGATAGTTGAGGAGGGGGAGGAGGAAGGGCTTATTATTCAGACCATGGAGAAAGGAGTTGTTCTCAAGAACTGGACCGCTGCACCATCAAGAGCCCGCCGAGTTCCTGGGTAGCCTAGCATTTAGCATCACTTACTTTTTTAAAAGTAATTTTATGAGCATCTAAGACATTTTAGTGTTCTGTTTTAAGCGTATTTTGTTTTAAAATAATTGCTCGAATCACCGAGCTGCACTTGTTTGACGTTTTAAATTTTATCAATGGATTGCTATTTTTAGTATTTATTATTATCCTTTACATTTTCTCTCTACAACATTATTATTACTTATCCCGATGAACCTACGACTGTGACATGTAATGAGACAACGCAACATGAGGATAGTGATTCAGAGGATATAATACGTGAGGAAATTGTCAGAGAAGTGGAAAATTTTGAAAACAAGCCTAAGTCTAATTTGGACGAGACTGAAACAGTTAATTTGAGAGATTCCGAAATAGTCAAGGAAACGCGTGTAAGCATTCATCTATCGCCGTCAGAAAAGGAAGAATACATCCGGTTCTTGAAAGAGTATGAGGATATTTTTGCATGGTCTGACGATGATATGACCGGTTTGAGCACATCCATAGTGGCTCATAAGCTACCTACCGATCCAATGTGTCTGCCTGTAAAGCAGAAACTCAGAAAGTTCAAGCCAGATATGAATTTGAAAATAAAAGAGGAAGTCCCCAAGTAGATCAAATCCAAGGTTCTCAGAGTAGTTGAATATCCGACCTGGTTGGATAACATTGTGTCGGTTTCAAAGAAAGATGGGAAGGTCAGAGTGTGTGTCGATTATCGGGATTTAAATAGAGCGAGTCCCAAATATGATTTCTCATTGCCCGATATACGCATACTGATCGAAAATTGTGCCAAGCATGAACTTCAATCTTTTGTGGATTGCTTTGCGGGGTGTCATCAGATCTGGATGGATGAAGAAGACATTGAAAAGACAGCCTTTATCACACCATGGGGAGTGTATTGTTACAAAATGATGTCGTTTGGACTGAAGAATGCTGGAGCCACTTATATGAGAGTTGTGACAACTATTTTCCACGACATGATACACAAGGAGATAGAGGTATACGTGGACGAAGTCATCATCAAATCTAAAAAGGGTATAGATCTCGTAGCAGATTTGAAGAAATTTTTTGATCGACTTCGAAGGTAAAATCTGAAACTGAATCCCGCGAAGTGTGCCTTCGGAGTCCCTGCTGGAAAATTGTTAGGGTTCACCGTCAGTCGCCGAGGGATTGAGCTAGACCCGTCAAAGGTCAATGTTATCCAAGACTTTCCACCTCCGAATTACAATAAAGATGTGATGAGTTTTTTACGAAGTCTCAATTACATCACCCGTTTCATAGCACAATCAACTGTGTTGTGTGAACCGATTTTCAAAATGTTGAAGAAAGACGCTGCAACAAGTTGGACTAAGGAATATCACAAAGCCTTTGACAAAATCAAGGAATACTTATCTAACCCACCTGTTCTGGTCCCACCGGAACCTGGGAGACCTCTGCTAATCTATTTATCTGTACTAGATGGGGCTTTCGGTTGTGTTTTGGGACAACACGACGAGGCGGGAAGAAAAGAACAAGCCATATACTATCTGAGTAAGAAATTCACACCCTACGAAGCACGATATTCTTTGTTGGAGCTCACCTGCTGCGCTTTGACATGGATAGCTCAAAAGTTGAGGCACTACTTCTGTGCCTACACCACATATCTCATATCAATGATGGATCTGCTAAAATACATCTTCCAAAAATCCATGCCTACGGGAAAGTTAGCAAAATGGCAGATATTACTAAGTGAGTTCAACATCATCCATGTAACTCAAAAAACGGTCAAAGGGCAAGCATTGACAGATCATTTGGCAGAAAATCATGTAGACGGAGAATACGAACCATTGAAGACGTATTTTCCCGACGAAGAGGTATCATTCGTAGGAGAAGATATCACCGAAGCATATGATGGTTGGTGAGTGTTCTTCGACAGAGCTGCAAACTTTAAGGGAGTGGGTATTGGAGCAGTCCTAGTGTCAGAAACAGGTCAACACTATCTAGTATCCGCAAAACGCAGGTTTCCATGTACCAACAATATGGCGGAATATAAGGCCTGCATCTTAGGACTCAGGCTAGCCATTGACATGAATGTTCAGGAATTGCTGGTAGTTGGAGATTCTGACCTTTTGGTACATCAGGTTTTAGGAGAATGGGCCACAAAGAATACCAAAATATTTCCATACTTGTACTATGTACAAGAGTTAATGAAGAGATTCACAAAGATAGAATTCAGACATGTTCCGAGAGTCCAGAATGAGTTCGTGTATGCATTGGCCACTCTATCTTCCATGATACAACACCCAGACAAAAAATTCATCGATCTTATCCCAGTAGGGATTCATAATCAACCATCTTATTGTGCTCATGTTGAAGAAGAAATTGATGGAAATCCATGGTTCCACGACATCAAAGAATATTTGGCAAAAGGTGAGTAACCAGAACACGCAAATCATACTCAGAAACACACACTCCGAAGATTATCCAACCACTTCTTCCAAAGCGGAGGAATTCTGTACAGAAGGACTCCAGACCTGGGATTATTACGGTGTGTCGATGCTAAGGAAGCGTCCAGATTGCTCGAGGAAATACATGTCGGAACTTGCGGACCGCACATAACCGATTTTGTCTTAGCTAAGAAGATATTGAGAGCAGGATATTTTTGGATGACTATGGAGACAGACGCCCTCAAGTATGTCCAAAAGTGTCATCAATGCGAAGTACATGCTGATATGATACGATTCCACCTAATGAACTTAATGCAACAAGTGCACCTTGGCCTTTCTCCGTTTGGGGGATGGATGTCATTGGTCCAATCGAACCCGCCGCTTCAAGTGGGCACAGGTTCATTATAGTGTCCATGGACTATTTCACAAAATGGGTTGAAGCCGCATCTTACAAGGCTGTAACTAAGAAGAACGCCGTAGATTTCATTCGGGGTCGTATTTTTTGTCGGTTCAGGGTACCGGAATCAATCATCACCGACAACGCCGCCAACCTTAAAAATGATTTGATGAGATCCATGTGTGAAACCTTCAAGATCAAGCATAAGTATTCCACGGCATACATTCCGCAAATGAATGGAGCTGGGGGTGTGCATTCGATTTATCGATTCGATTTTGAACCTTATCGATAATTACTTATCGATTTGTACATATGCTTATCGTTATCGTTTCAATATGGTTTCGATTTTTTCGATTTTGATTTATCGATTTTTGGGGCTTATCGATTCGGTTATCGATTACACCAATAAGAAAATTTGCGGGATTCCACGAAAAGTATATCGCTATAAACACGCCTAACTAATATGAACAAAAAAAAGCTAAAATGAGACGAACACCGTTTATAACATAAAAATTGTGTCAACAAGCACATGCAACGAATAAAGTTTGTATTTTAACTTAACCAAGAATGTATCACAAGAATATCTCAATGTGATAAATGAAAGACGATTTTCAACAGATCTCAAGTAACATTATCAAATATATTAAAGAAATAATTTTGTAAAGCATATTAGAGAAGGGTCAATTACGTACTCCTGAAAAGATGATTTTCCAAGCTTTATCGTGGCATAAATTCATAAATTAATAGCCTCTGATAATCTTCAATACAGTAGCTAATTAGGTTAACTAAATTTTGATGAATGAGATCGCTAAGATAATTTACTTCGTCCTGCCAAATTAGAATTTAACAATATAAAATTAAAACAAAAATCAACAAAAAACAAAATGGACAAGGAAATTTATGAAAATATTTTAGAAATCACATCAAGAGAGAAGCTGACCAGCCATTCTTTATGACCCTAAAGCCCATCATGATTTAGAGTTTTCACAGCAACAGTAAGCCTTGTCCCGGGTTTTCATGATTTGGTGTTGTATGTATATATTGAATGAGAAGGGTCAAGAAAGAGATCTCTTGTCAAAGAAGAAGAATAAAGTTTGAAAAGTCAGCAACGTTGAAGGAGGAGAAGAAGAAGAGGGAGAAACAGCGCTAAACAATGGGTAGAGGAAATAATAGGGTTAGGGACTTAGGGTAAAGGAAAGGGTATTATAGAATAAGGGTATATTTGTCTTTTTAGTATATCTTATCGGTTTATCGATAAACCGATAACCAAAGAGGACAAAATCAAAATAGAATCGATAACTCGATAAGGAAAATTTTGAAATCGAAATCGAAATCGATAAACCGATAACAAATAATCGATTCGATTTATCGATAAACCGATTCAAATGCACACCCCTAAATGGAGCTATGGAAGCCGCCAATAAGAACATCAAGAAGATATTGAGGAAAATAATAGATAATCATAAACAATGGCACAATAAGCTACCATTTTCCCTACTTGGAAACCGTATCACGGTTCGCACATCAACCGGGGCAACTCCTTATTTGCTGGTCAATGGTACTGAAGTCGTTATTCCCGCAGAAGTAGAAATTCCTTCTTTGAGAATCATACAAGAGGCTAAACTCAGTGATGCAGAATGGGTACAAAGTCGCTATGAACAACTGGATCTCATGGATGGGAAAAGAATGAATGCGGTATGTCACGGTCAACTCTACCAGAGCAGAATGTCCATAGCTTTCAACAAAAAGGTCAGGCCTAGACAATTCACACCGGGACAGTTGGTGCTAAAGCGGATCTTCCCGCATCAATATGAAGCCAAGAGTAAGTTTTCACCCAATTGGCAGGGGCCCTACATGGTTCACCGAGTACTAACAATAGGAACACTCATACTTGCAGAAATGGACGGAGAAATTTGGCCAAAACCTATCAATTCAGACGCAGCCAAGAGATATTATGTTTAGGATTGATTACATTTCTTCATGTGATGTAACTGAAATCCGCTTGACCTGATTCCCATTTAAAGGGGATACGTAGGCAGCCCTGTGGGTTCAGTCACATCTTAATAAAATCTTCATTTTTTTCATGATCAGAAAATAGGGCAGAATTTTTAGGAGGACCCTCAAAATTCTAAGGCAAGGAGGTCGCAATGTCTCTAAAATATGTCACAGTCATCGATTCATCTAAATTACTTGATATTGCATTTTAAATAACGGCATTCATGTTTTCGAAAACTTTATTTCTATAACAGTCAGATGCTACCCAGGGTAACTTAAACAGGATCTCAAGACAGAAGCAAAAGAAAAGTAGTAAGACGAAAGCACGAATTGACCTCTCCCCACAGAACTCACAATATTTCTTTTGATGCAGGTATAATAATACAACGATATCCGAAGACACATCAAGTCACTGCCCTGAAGACAACAAATATATTATCTAGCTCAAGCATCTCCAGCTAAGAAATGCTTTACCTTCTCATCATCACCCATCGTTTTCTTGCATAAGGATAAGCATTTCCTTTCCTTGCATGAGACTAAGCATTGTCTCCTCTTTTCATGAGGCTAAGCATTTCCTCCGTAAGGCTAAGCACTGCTTTTCCTGCACGAGACTAAGAATTGTCTCTTTCCTTGTATGAGGCTAAGCATTGCCTTTCCCGCACGAGACTAAGCATTGTCTCTCTCTTTGCATGAGGCTAAGCCCTGCCCCCTAACTGCAAAAGGCTAAGCACTGCCTTTCCTGCATGATACTGAGCATCGTCTCCTATTTTCATAAGGCTAAGCACTGCCTCCCTGATTGCATGAGGATAAGAACTGCCTCCCTAATTGCATAAGGCTAAGCACTTCCTTTCCTGCACGAGACTAAGCATTGTCTATTTCCTTGCATGAGGCTAAGCCCTGCCTCCCTAATTGCATAAGGCTAAGCACTGCCTTTCCTTCATGAGACTGAGCACCGTCTCCTCTTTGCATGAGGCTAAGCATTGCCTCCCTGATTGCATGAGGCTAAGCACTGCCTCCCTCATTGCATACGGATAAGAATTTCCTTTTCATGCATGATACTAAGCATTGTCTCCTCTTTGCATGAGGCTAAGTGATGCCTCCTTAATTGCATAAGACTAAGCATTGTCTTTCCTGCATCGGACTAAGCATTGTCTCTTTCTTTGCATGAGGCTAAGCACTACCCCCTTTTTTCTATAAGGCTAAGCACCGTCTTTTCCTCAAGATTAAATACTATCTCCATTACGCTATCCAAGAATTGGCACTATCCTTTATTCACCTGGGACTAAGCACTGTCCTCATCTTACACAAGACTAAGCCTTGTCTTGTTTCATTGCGCAAATGACCAATCTCATATCTTTGCATTTCATGGGCTGAAACATAGCCATTTTTTCCAAATGCATCATAGTCCGAAGGCATCATCCTCATAGCCGGAAGACACAATTCCATGTCCCGAGGATCTCTCAAAAATGCACATCATTATTCAAGTCATGGTTCAGAGGCACCATTCTCATGGCCTGTGAGTCCCTTATCACATGATTCATGGCCCAGGATGTCATGGTCTAAGGACATCATCCTCACCGTCCAAAGAAAACCTTCATGGTCCAAAGGGAATTTGCATCATGTTTAAATTCTCGCAACAATCCATATATACTTGCATGCATCGTGTTTTAAGTTTTGCAGGTAATACAAGAAGTAAACATTCTTCAAACGGGGTCAATCTTCACTCCGATTTCCGTTCAACATTCACATCCTGCAATTATTTCAAACGTAACCAACCACCAGATATTTGTGACAAGTTACCCACTTTTACTTGATAACCGTTCAGATATTTGTTCAATGATATATCCATAACGTTTCAGACTTACATTTATGATTTCGTATAAACTCATCTGATATTGTCCAACCCAAAAGAACCCTTTCCGAAGCATACGACAATTCCTATAACAACTCCATCGGTTTAGTTTATTATTGGATCCAAAACTACACACGACGTGATTCCCATAACACTAGGGATATGTAGGCAACTTGGTAACAGGGTTTGGCCTCCATATTTCAAATCACATCATTCGGCCAAAATTGGTCATCATTTTCTTTACCCGACAACTCCTCCATCATTCCCGGGTAAAGAGGGGCAGTTGTTGATACCCAGTTTTTCCCTCACATTTTTAAAATAGCATATATACTTTCAAACTGTCATCTTTGCATCATTATTTAATTTACAAGCATTTTTCGTAATTTTTCATAATTTTTAGAGCTTTAAAATTAATTTTCTTGCATTTAAATTACTTGAATATTTACTAATTATTCCTTTAAATTATTTGTGATGACTTAGTCATCACAAAATTTATTATTTGTATCCACATATATGCTTTAAATATTTTTATTTCAATTCATATAATTATATTAGTATTTTAGGTTATTTATACAATCTTGCAATAATAGCCTATATATTTGCAATCTATTGCATTTGGCATTTTATTCAAGGTCAAAATAATTTTTTACGTTTTTTATAATCTTTTACTATTGTCTAAGATTACTAAATTGCATTAATAATATTATTATATTTATTTGAGCTATTTTATTAAATTATTTTTCTTTAATTTCTTACATTTTTATATCTGGCCCAAAACAAGCCAAATTCCGGACCCCGGTTTACCAGCTCATACCCTAAACTCCAGACCAATGACCCTAAGCCCAATACCAGCAACCCACCACCCCGTACCCATTTTATCAACCCACCCCATTCATTTTAAAATCCCAGCCGTTGATCTTTCAAGATCAACGACCCACAATTAACCCCTCCCTATACTTGCATAATTTGTATTCCCTTTAGTCGACTAGTCAATTGTGCTCAAAACATGAATGTGTACACTCACTATATGGCACAAGCATGTTTTCCTATCCTATTCTGAATTATTGTTGTGATATCTTGCATATATCGCATGTTTTGATCATGTTCTCTATTAGTATGCCCTTTAGCATGTTTTGACTTCCTTGACTCCCCTGTAGTTCTAATATCTGTTACCCATCATGTCTAAATATTGTTTTGTTACCAATTAATATGACTCTCTTGTAATATTAGGCCTATACTTAGCATAATTTGGACCTTTTGCTTTATTATGAATCTGTGTATGCTACTTTCACCGATCCTGCAAACATGTTCTGCTAATGTATGACTACTTATGCATTAGGTGTTGAACTTGTTCTTCTGAATCTTTGCTAAGTCTATTCTAAAGCCCTAAGGCCAGTTTGATAATCTGCTCTATGTGCTCAACTTGGTTATGTTTGTACCCCCTCAACTTTATCTCTCAACCTTGGTTTACTATCCTTCACTTTCCTTCTGGGCTCTCTTGAATTCTCATTCTTAGCCGGTTGAAAGCCTAGGCTACCTAGGTTCCATTATTGACCTCCCTAGTGAGAGCACTGCTCGGGGTCCAATTTAGACCCTTGTGAACTCTGACACACTAGAACTTGGTCCTTAGTCACTCCCTAAATGTCAAAATACTCTTATTCATCCCTCTCTATCCTGTTATCTTTTGTATACCTGAATTGGTTGATTTAAATGGTGCATTACTTGGTGTTATGGTGCAATAGTTGGACTTTGGGATCCTTTGTGGACTTTGGGGTCGTGTGTTGAATATGGATCCTTATTAGAAGCCTAGGTATGCTTACTGAAGGCCCAGACAGTGCTGGGTATTTTTATTTGGGACTTCTGAAGGCTTATTGTCATCGTTTGTTAAGTATTTTGATCTTATTCATTATTGGGCTTGTAATAACTTTGTATAAACGATTGGGGTATTAGTAAAAGGGGAAATGGGTAGAATTTAATACTTGCATTCAAAATGGGTAGATAATATGCCTATAGGACTTGGTAATTTATTTGTTATATATGTTGTTCAATTACCATGTACACTATAGAAACCATGCCATTAGTGGAAGCACACACACACAATGTTTGCTCACAAACACAAAATGCTGCAATTATATTTATTGTTATGTGTTATTAGAAAACCTACCTATAGGAATTAGTTGTCATTGGTGTTTCCTTCAATTCTCATCGCCTACTAGAAATCGTGCCTATAGGATTCCAATTATTCTACTTGGCGTTGTTCATCTAGAAATCATGTCTATAGGTTTAAGGTTCTAAATTCTAAAACCTCCTAATTTGCATATGTGTTTGCGTGCATTTGTTGTTTAAGTGTGGAGGTCAATATGAGCCCTTAATTTCTTTTATGTGAAGTCTCTATGTGTTTTTGCTTGTCGCCTAGTTTTGTATTTTGAGCAGCCTAGATAAGGTCTAGAGCCATCCAAATAGAGGTCCAAAACCTCCTGGACCATAGGTATGGGACGGGTAATGCACACGTAGGGAACAACTTAGAATTGAATTGGAACGCTTTTTAGGTAAACAACTTTAACATAGTAATCGGGTAGCAGGAGATGATAGTTTGTGCCCGCTGAATAATATGAGTTACACCCTACCCCAAGGGAGTTACGAAATATTATTTATGTTGCACGGGGTGACCATTTAGGCTAAAAAAATAAGTACCCCCACCCCCCTTTCCTTTCTTTCTCTCTAGTAGAATTGAAACTGTTTGTACCTCTGTATTCGCATTAATAGCTTTGTAATAAAATTCTTAGACTTTTGTACTCTCTTTGCTTACTTGATCGCGTAGACTAATTCACACAATTTAAGTTCGGTAGAGACCCACAATTGTGGACCTCGAGGAGTGCCTAACACCTTCTCTTTGAGGTAACTTGAGCCCTTACCCGATCTTTGGTGGCGTTGACTAGTTAAACCAAAGTCATTTTTAAATAGATGCCCTAACGCACCTTAAAAATTATTAAGTGGCAACTCTCCTCTTTTAATACCTCTTTAAAAGAGTTGTCACATGTCGAAACCCGATTTCGGGAGAAAAAGAGGCGCGACAGGTGGAATGGGTCCGCATTCAATTTGTGCGTGACAATTTTCTTTGGGATACCCGGCATACAACATGGCTGAAAGCAAACAAATCCGCGTTAGTGCTAAGAATTGACAAAATTTACCTTGTTCCTGAAATTTGCAGCCGATATAAGCTTTTTTATCGTGGTCGTTGAGGTCTAGTTGAACGGGATCAAGGTCTTCTATGGTTGAACCTGCAGCTTCGACCATATCGGGGTCTCTGATGACATCCTCATTGTCGTCACATGTAGACCTCGGCCCTATTGATTGTTATGCCTATTTTTCTTGTTCCTTCTTTTGTTGAGTGACCATGATGTCTCAGGCAATGCGTGACATTCCCAGGATTTACATTGTTCTCCTCGTATACTGAATATTCCCCATGGAGTCGGGAACTTGATGACCTAGTATAAGCTGGAAGGGACAGTGGTGTGTATCCATGGTCACCCTACTATGGCAATGTACATTGTATCTTGGTCCATAATGTGGAATGTGGTTTCCCGAGTGACGCCACCGTCCAGAACGGGGAGTGTGATTTCACCAAATGTTCGCTCGACTGCATTTTTAAAAGTAGTTAGCGTGATGCAACGCGACACTATCTTATCTTTGAGTTTCATTTGTGCAAGAACTCTAGGACGGATAATGCATGAGCCTCTTCCATCATCTACCATAATGCATCTCAAATCGGTATTCAAAATTCGTAAAGAGATAACAAGAGCATCGTAGTGAGGAAAAGCCAAACCATGACTTATCTAGTTTGTCATACCGTTCACGGGTGATTGATCGTTTGAGCTTGTGGGTAGTGGTGAACTTCACGTTGTTGAAGGAAGCGTCGTCGTTGACGCCGATGATCATGTGGATGGTACAAGTTGGTGAGGGAAGCTTAGGTGGCCCTTGGTGTTGTTCGCGTCCTCTAGCAAAGTTGGTCCTTCCTCGGTCGCTCAACAACTCTTTGAGGTGTCCTTGTCGTAGCTTGTTTACGACTTCATGCCTTAGGGCAATGCAATCTTCATTTTTGTTCCCTCGTTCCTGATGGAACTCGCAAAAGGCGCCTGACTTTCAGGTGATTTGATCTGACCTCATCTTCTACAGCCAATTTACCTTTGGTCCGTGCTTCTCCAGGGCGCAGAGTATTTCTGTAGGTGACACACTAAAGTTATGAGCAGATAATAAAAAGTTCATACCTATTTCTTTCTGGTGAGTCCATGTCCTTGGTCTAGGTGGGCCATCTTCGTGGCGGGATGAGGTCAGTCGGTGAGTTGGTATATTGAAGTCGTCCTCATCTACTTGGACCCCGGCACAATATGCGTTGTGTATTTCGTACCAAGTGGTTGGAGGATACTTCATCAGTCGACTTAATAAATTTTTTGTTGCCCTCGAACCATCCCTTCTCAGCTCGTTCTGAAAGGCTGCGACCTCCATCCCTTACGATGCGTTCAGCAGGGTCATCCTTACTCGGTTGAACCGGGCGAGGAAGTCCCTCAATCCCTCTCCAGGAGACTATTTAGCAAGTATGTCGTTCACTCTTGCCTCGGCCTTTTTGGCCCTAGCATGGACCGTTATGAACTTGTCGGCTATCTCTTAGAAAGTTTCGATGGAACGCGCAGGTAGTTATGAATACCATATTAACGTGCCTCCTATGAGGGTTTCACCTAATATTTTCAACAAGATGGAAGATACTTGTCCTTTGGCGAGGTCATTGCCTTTCACGACGGTGATGTAGTGAGTCACGTGATCTTCAAGGTCGGTTGTGCCATCATATATCCTGAGGTAGGGAGGAATTTTAAAGGTTTTTGGTATGTCATGTGGGGATGCATCATTACTATATGGTTGTTCGACGAACCGGCCAGTTTCTCTCTTTGGCAACAGCTTGGGGGCGCCCAGTATATTATCGACCCTTTTCTGGTGCTCTTTCATTTGATCTCAGAGTACCTTATTCTCGTTCTGCATTTCCTCCATCTTTTACAAAATGGTTGCAAGGGCGTTGTCACATGCATTATTAACAACATTGTGAGTAATACCTGTCATTGGAGGAGGAGGGAGTTGGCTTCACTGTTCGTCTGTCGGTTGTATAGTGCAAGTCCTTGCGTTTTTTGTAGCCACGTCCCGGGCGGGCTTGTTGAAGACGCTGGTTAGCGTGTCGGTTAGCCATGCTACGAGGAGCTTTTTTACATCTGGGGGCGTCTCTACCCCCACATGTGGAGGCTCCCTTACCAAGAGATTTGTGGTGCTTCAATGAAGAGGCAGTGACCCATCTCGCCTAGGGGAGGCATTGGGCGTTGCGCCTTCATCTGTTGTTTCGCTGATTTCATTGATGACGTTCATGAGGTTAGTTGGGAGGTCATTTATTATTCTCGTCCTTTCTTCTCGGTTACCCGCCATGTTAGGATTTTGTACGTACAAAGAAAGGAGATCTTGTTTTTTGCTTTCTCTCTTCTTCTTTTTTACGATTGGGACCCGTGTTGGCTGTAAATCTAGAAGAAACTAAAAGCGTAACTAAGAAATGCCCACAGACGAGACCAAGTTGTTTGACCAAAAAGTATAAGTTTTGGTTAAAACTGTTGAGTTGATAAAATGATGGGTTAAACTTAGTTAATAATAATATTTCTAACGACACCAAATTGTTTGACCAAAAAGTATAACTTTTGGTTAAAACTGTTGAGTTGATAAAATGATGGGTTAAACTTAGTTAATAATAATATTTCTAGATGTGAGTTCCGAAAACGTGACTATTGTTAGACGGATCTGGTGGTGGATTATCAACAATATGCATTAACTATTCCAAAAAGTATGAGCAATAATGTAGCAACAACTGGCAATAAATAACAATAAATGGCATTTAAGTAAATAAGAGGAATGATTCACCCAATAAAGTATGGACTAGATGATTCTCCCTCCTGACAATGATGAGCGGCAGACAAATCCTAGAATGTTCGAATTATTCTCGGATCAGATAAAAAATGTGTGGAATAATATGAACAAAAATCTAGATTAAAAGGTAGTGTTTGTTAGGTACCTTTTATCAAAAGCATGTTCTTATCAAATGAATCTCACCTGCCCCCATCATTCGCCCTTCTTCCTCTCTCTCTCTCTCTCTATATATATATATATATATATATATGAGACATATTTCTAACAAACCCTAATAGTACAAACTGCAAGAATTTCACTAGAATATTTCATTTAATATTTCATTTCGAAAACTAACCGTTACAGCTTCATCAGTGATGTTCAACCTCAACCATTATCGACATCTCAACAACGGCTCCCGTCGACTCTTCGGCTACGAGTATTTCTGCTTCCTGGCCCATCTCACCTAATGACGGCTCGAGAATTCGTCCTTCAGGGTAATTTTATTTCGAAAGTTATCTGCAAATTTCGACTTTATTGTAAAGCTAGTAGGGAGGTTTGCTTTTAGAGATTTTGTTCTAATATTTGTTTTAGTAAAAAGAATATTACATCTGTAGTTGATTGAATTTAATATTTAATTTTTCTTATATATATATGTGTGTGTAAACATTGATTATATATATATTTATACATCTATCAGCTACTTTTAATTTAAGCGATTGGATGAACGGTCATCTGGCTTAATTCCTTTCGCAATAAAAAAAATGTTTGTGTTTGATTTCAAAACAACCTGTCAAACTCGTCTTGTTTGTTCCATCTATTTATATCTGACAAAGTAATGGGAAAAAATACAAAGAGAAAACATACATTACACAAAGAAGAACCACAAGAATGAGATATATTATATAGGAGAAGTTTCACCCACACAATAAAAGATTTTCTCGAATAAGACACCCAATCTTGTCCAAATCCATTTTTGGATATTTGTTTTTCTCCTAGTGAGATGCCACCAAATTACAAAATTACAAATGGTGCAATAAAAAATTTTGATTTCCTTTACTATACGTGGTCTGAGTAAACCTCCAAGTTCGAAATCATTATAGCAAGCAAGTTGACTTTCTACAAGATAACTTTTGATGGACTTTTTTTTTTCGTTCGATGTCCTGTATCTGTATTTGGTCCAGCTAAATTTAGATTTGTATCGGAAATAAAGTCTTGTATTCGGGGGTAAACGCTTTCTCACAAAGGCAATTCCATACCCAAAGCTCGAGCTCGAAACTTCTAAAAAAAGGAGTATTTACCATTCCACTCAAAACCCTTATCGGAACCCTTTGATTGTCATGAGTTATGAAACTACAATAATATTAGCTACGAAGTACATAATAGCTAAATTAAAAAAAATCTTGACTATATATTTTAGCTGCAATGCTTAAAAATTATATTTATTGCTATGAGAAATTTTTAAGGTAGTTGTAAAGACAAAAAATCCGCGGGAGAAGAAAATTCAATTGAATCTCCTATTTTTAAAGTTATGGGTTCAGACCTATTATTTATTGTAATTTTTATGAATTTTTACACAAAAAATTATGCTCCACGACGAAAATAGTGAGTTCAGATGAACCCGATGACCATATTTTACATCCGCCCCTATACATAATCAAAATTATATCACATCCCATCGAATTTAATGAGTTCAAATTATATTATTTGTATATACTTAATAATTTTTTAAATAAATATATAAAATTTGAGCCAATGTTATGAGTTCAGTCCTAGATACGTCCTCACTATTAAGGACTCGATTAATTATTTTCCAAAGACATTTTAATTAGTGATTTTGTCCAAGTAAATATTGGATCTTAATTTGATGAGGGGACCATACATTGAGGTCACATTCTGTTGCATGCATTTGCTGCTCTATTACCAACAAGAATAAAGATGTCTTTGTCTCTTTTTCCTAAATGTTTCCTCCCATATATTTGTTCTTATTATAAAGGATATTCCGGTATATAAAGTATTATTCATCCGTGCAATATTTTAGACATAGGCGTATGCGGACATTTTGTAAGCGGTGTCGAAATTTAAAGTGATGAAAAATTACTACAATAAATATGGGAGATAAGAAATAGAGATGAGCAACACCACCAAATCCTGTCACTTAGAAATTACAAGTTATAGAGGATGAGAACTTTTTCATAGTTACGGTTCACGGAAGAGGACACACTTCTAATTTTTTTTAAACAAAAGAGGCTTTAAAGGGAAAAAAATGCAAAGGAAACGCGTACGAAGTATTCGAACCGCAGATCTCGACGTTACAAGAGAGGCGCTTGACCATCAAACCAGACACTATCTTTTGTTCAGCAACGTCATATGATTTATATCTATACCTTTTGCACAATATTTACATGTGTAATAACTAAAAATTTCCGAAGAAGCGGTGTCGGATGACACCACTTGGACTAGGGTGCATCCGCCCCTGATTCTGGAAGGACTACACTCTAAGGGTATGATGTATACAGCCTAGCCTAATGCAACAAGCATTAGTGGTTGCTTTCATAACTCGAGCTCGTGACCTACACGGGCGGATCCACAATGTAAAACATGATTCACGTGATACCGTAGTCCTCGGGTTAAAGTATATATATGATTTACATAATTTGGCAAAATACATATACATATTTGATGAAACCCATAGTTAAAAGAGGTGAAGTGGTTCATTGGATTTGGCCCCTTATTTCCCGTAGCCTAAGGTCAAGGTATCACTCCCCTACCAATTTTTTTTTATAATGTTTTTCTTAAATATTTCTTTTCTTTCGATTCTACTAATGAAATTTTACTTTTTATTCTTTAAATCACTAAAGCAATCAATTCCCAACTTTTCAGTTCCCACACGTCTGAATTTTACTCGATTTCCCCATCCCGTAATGGTGCGCCCATTTTTCCGGAATCCTAAATCTACTTCTAAACTGACCTATAATTCATACGGAAACAGTTTTACCGTTACTCCAAAACTCCCTTTCTTATTCTTACTATAAATTTTTGTGCAGGATTTGGGAGGCCCAAAACTTATTTGGGTCTTTCTTTAAAAAAGGTCCCCTCTTTAATTTTTCTTCTTTTTACCCCTCTAAAAAATCCAAAATGCTAGTTGGTCCACCAGCCTCTTCAATAATTCAAAAGGAGATTGGCGTGGATCTAAACCATTTTCTAACCATATAGGGGCAGACCTAGAAATATAGGATTAGTTGAATTCAAAGGTCTTAGTTCAAACTTTATATTTGTATTAAGAAATTCATTATATACGTATCTGATTGTGTTCCGTTATATCTTTTCTGGTGGATCATAACGTTGTTTTTTTCCTCCGAGAAATTTTCAGGAAAACTCGCAGCCGATATCCTTTGCGTGTGCACCGAATAACATTATTACTATATGATTATACTTGTCTTATTTCAAATAAAGTTAGACACCGAAAATACAACAATTGTACGTTTTTCTGTGACGCTTTTGCGATATTGAAAAATAAGGTGATAAGTGATTAGATAAGACACTAATAATTGAAAGATGTGTGTGTCAAGCACAAATCAGTCATTTGTTTTATGCCATTAATTAACATCACATCCTCTCAATTCTTTGTGTTCGTTAAGGTATGTCTCTCTTTGTAAACGGAAAAGACATTGATGTTTCATTTAATAAATTTGAAGTATTTAATTTTAAACAATGCATCCTGTAATATTCATCTACCTCGGATGTTACATCTAATTAAATAATTAATTTAAGAATCAATAATTAATATTGAAAGTACATATCAAAAGTGTAAAAAAATATATGTAATATATTTACTGGTTTGGTATAAATACTCGATATAAATAAATATTTATGATTTGATCATACCGATCTTATATTGTACTGAGAACCGCTACATAGGTTTGCAAGTTGCAATCTCATACTTGATTCAACCAGCACAATGGGATATAGTTTTATCTTTTTTAAGTCTTGATTCATCCAGCACACTATCATGAATTTCAAAATTTGACTACTCTTAATGACTTCTAGTTTTGTGGCTATTTTTCTAATTACATATTCGAAAAATGTCTTTTTTTTAACTTTAGTTCCTTAGATCCATGATAAACCTATATGCTCTATGGCTCTAGATTAAAATCGTAAAAATTGCACGGGGCGCCTTGTTTGGTCATCCCCATTTAACCTATACTCATATTTTTAAAATTCTTTAACATATATCTTAATTTTGGCAACTTCAGACGCTCCTTTCTTCCTCCTCTTCTTTTCCTCTTCTTCTTTTCTCTCTCAAACACACGAGACTTTGTATAAGTATTATTGATTGGATCTGTAAAGTTTTTATTAAATCTTATCAACTACCATATTCTATGTTGAAGGATGAATAAATAAAACTCCATAAGTTGGTTAAAGTAGGTGTGATTTGTGTCTTTCCCTAATCCATCCTTCTTAAACATACAACAACAACTGACTACTACATGTCTTCTCTTCCAAGTTACTTGCCACAAGAATGGCACATGCACGTGAAATTTATTATTTGCTCTCGCGATCTCTTGGAATCAGCTTACCCCTTGCTTTATGATATCATCTGCAGGAAAAACGACAGAAAAGGGTTGCAGAACTGAAAAGTAAAAGATAGGAAAAATAACTTCAGAACATTATCAAAAAAACTAGTTAAAACTTCAGCACAATTTGGCTTAAGTTATATTTTAGAGCCATCTAACTTCAAAGAAAGACACAACACAACTTCAGCTCTAAGAATGTTGAAGTTTAGCAAATATAAAATAAAAACTTCAGCTCCTAGAACGCTGAAGTTCAGCAAATACAAAATAAAACTTCAGCACCTAGAATGCTGAAGTTCAGCAAATACAAAACAAAACTCCAGTTCCTAGAATGGTGAAGTTCAGCAAATACAAAACAAAACTGCATCCCCTAAAATGTTGAAGTTCAACAATTACAAAACAAAAACTTCAGCCAAAACATGTTGTAGTTTTAATGAACTGAAGTTTGTCATTGCACTATAAACTGAAGTTTGCGTGATTGCCTTTGCAAGTCAGGCCAAACTTCAGGCAAAAATATCTGAAGTTTTGCTTTGATAAGGCCACACTTCAGGAAAAACATTCTGAAGTTCAAACTTCAGACATAATTTTTTGCTACTTCAGGCTCGTATGTCTGAAATTACCCTAAAATGGGTACGCTTGTAATTTTATTTGCAAAGCGTGTATAAGTTAAAAGTTGGCCCAAAAACTAGGTATGGATGCAAATGCCCCACTAAAATCCATTAAATTCATTAGTTGGCCCAACAAAAGTCCATTGGTCGGCGCTAAAGATAGTTGGGGATTTGGCATGGCATGACAATTAGGTCCAACAATTGGCATAAAAAGGGGAGAAATTCAAAAATAGCCAGAGTTACAAGTGGTCATTCAAAAATAGCTACAGTTTCAAAAGTAATCGAAATTTAGCCACTATTATTGTAAAGATAAATCTGAACGAAAACACTGTTCAAAATTCGGAAAATACTCTAGCATAATATACTGGAGTTCCAGTATAATATACTGGAACTCCAGTATATTATACTAGAGTTCCGGTCCAGCATAATATGCTGGAAGTTCATACACACGTGCATCGATCTTCGGTATATTATGCTGGAACTTTTCGTGTTGCAGCAAAATAGTGGCTATTTTTTAATGACTTTTCAAACGTCGGCTATGTTTGAATGACTAGTCCGAAAACTGGCTAGCCCCTACTATTTTTACATAAAAGGCCAGCGTTTTAGGATTTGGCATATGGCACCCTAAAGTTATTCTCTTTCTTCTAATGGTTCAACCACCATCCTAAAAATAAGTTCCATCAAAATTATTTTCCTTAAAAATAGCAAAAAATATTTAAAATCCTCTCTCTCTTCTCTCATAGTAGTATCCGAAAAAACTCCCAAATACTTTTTAATTATTTTGTAGTTTTTTATCTCTGTATCCAAATATATATATATATATATATATATATATATATATATATATAACACATTAATAACTATATTATTGGTATATCACAATGTATAATATAATAATAATGTGTATATCAAAAAAGTAGATTAAAATTTTATTTTCCTTCTTTGTATAACACATTTCAGATTGAAAACACAAGTTCAAGACAACTCCACATGTGTATCCCCTATTGTATCCCGTGTATATGTCGATGTACGTCAGTGATATCTCATGTATATCATGTGTATCTGCATATATCCATGAAAACTTTTGTTATATATGCGATATACAATGTGATATACACGACCGTCTATAAATAAATTGTGTTGTATGCACGCTATACAAAGTAATATACACAGACGTCCTTAAAAATCTGTGTGTGATATACACTTATGTACACAATATACAACGTGATATACACATATCGCGGTTGGATTTTTAGGTCTGATTTTTTACCTGAAACCAATCTAAATCACTTATGATCTTGATCAAATTTTATATATAGATATGTTTAGGTATTTTCAATAAATTTCAATCACACCTACTCGTTCAATCCAACCAAAAAAAATTAGAGAGAAGAAAAACAAAGTTGAAATGTATTTTTTTCTCTCTTAGTATTTCTGTATTTTCTTCTGATTTTTTCTGATGTGAGATCAACCTTACCTTTTCATCCACTGATTTTGTTTTGCATAATTTGCAAGAATTTTTGCTAAACTATGAGAGCGAAAGAGAAGAGATAGAAGAAGAAATACAAGGAGAGGAAAGGGGAGGGAAGTAGTGAACAAGAAGAGTGAGGGGCGAAGAAGGGGGGAGCAGAAGGTTTGGGGGAAAATGTTTGAGGATATATAGGAGAGTAATTTTTTAAAGATTTGGCTATATAATGCCAATAGTTTGGGCTATCTTTGGCAAACCTAATATAAAACTAAAAGATTGTCAATTTATGTTATGTGTTGTTATAGGATGCCAATTTGTATAATAATGATTGAGGGACTTTTTTTTAAACTATTATTTATAATTTCCAAAAATAACCCCTCATTAGAATTCTAAAATATGCTCAATGGAATTTTGAATCACTCGCCAAAATTTTGAATCACCAATAATTTTGATGAAGTGTGCTTTTCGCCCATTTTCCTTGTTTCCTTACTCATCCGGCTAGAAAAGTTTAGGTTTAGTGTAAAAAAAAAATTTAGGGCCAGAAGGTGTAATGAAACAGTAATTGAGCGGCTATTTCTGTTTTTTCCCCTTATCCTATTTATGTCATTGTCCCAAGATAGTTCATGAATTCAAGTTCATTCGATCCACGTTCAGAAATGAAATATCTTGCCTAATATTAAGCCCATTGGCTCTGGCCTCAAGTTAGAGGGCAAAGTTGGCTTAACAGAGTAGCGAGATAATAGAAGGAAAATGGTCTGATTCTACTATTAGACCTTTATATAACAACATTCCTAAATAACAGCACTTCATTATATATAAAAGTCAAGCTTTTCTCGGAATTAATTTTTATGTTATGTCATAAAATACGTTCTCTATAACAACGCTTCGCTATAACTTCCTGTTAGAAAATATAGATAAGAAACAGAGAATTAAAAGCTTTGAGGCGTGAAAGATCACTATCTTTCAAGAGTTATTGCTTGTATATACTTTAGGGATTACAAACAATTCTCTATCAGGATACAACAAAGCCAGAAATATACGTGCAGGTTGAATACTCTACTTCTGGGATGTCATCCGTATTTATAGATAAGAAAATGAGACTTTTCTGAAGAGATGCCCCTTTTCACGAATAGGCACAACTTTTCAGTTAATTAAAATTCGAATTTTAAATAACAAAAAGATGTTCCAAATAAAACATGAAAAATAAAATCCTTATCCAAGTCCCAAGTCCAAGTCATTTATATATATATATATATATATATTATAAATACACATATCCTTCTAAATATGTCAATTGTTCATTTTATTGGACTTAATGGGCCAAGCTTTATAAAACCATCTAAATGGCTTTAGAAAAAATGACACCTAATGACAACACATAAGAGAAATTGACAATTTTTTAGCCTTATATTAGGTTTTGGCAAAGGTAGCCCCAAATAATTGGCATTATATAGTCAAATCCTAAAAATCCTATTTATTAATATTCTCCTTACCGTTTTCTGCCCTCCTTCTACTGTTCGATGGTCCCCCTCCCCCTTCTTGTTCGATGTCTCCCTCCCCCTCCCTTCCCTTGTTTGTTGCTTTCCCCCTCCTTTTGTTCGTTGCTCCCCTACCCTCCCCCCTTCCTGGTTCGCTGTGCTTTATGGGGTTGGATTCCAAATGAGATTCAAATGGTGGATTGACTCTCATAGTTTAGGAAGACTTCTAACAAATTATGCAAATATATTAGTGAAATGAAAAGGTAAGGTGGATCTCACATAAGAGAAAATCAGAAGCAAAAACTAAAAGAAAAAAAATATCAACTTTTTTTTTCTTCTCTCTCTTTTTTTTTTTTTTGGTTGGATTGAACGAGTGGGTGCGATTGAATTTGGTTGAAAATACTTAAACGAGGCTATATACAAAATTTGAGTAAAAGTAGAAGTGAATTAGACTGGTTTCAGGTAAAAAATCAAACCTAAAAATCCAATTGCGACATGTGTATATCACGTTGTATATCGTGTACTCGGTGTATATCCAGACAAGTTTTAAGGACATATGTGTATATCAATTTGTACATCATGTATACAATATATTTTTTTTATGGACGCCCATATATATCACATTGTATATCGTATATATAATACAAATTTTCATGGACTTACACAGCTACACATAATATACATGAGATATCATTGATGTACATAGAGATATACACGAGATACAATAGGGAATACACGTGTGAAGTCGTCTTGAACTTGAGTTTCAATCTAAAATGTGTTATAAAAAAATAAAATTTTAATATATTTTGTCGATATACATATTATTAATATGTTATACACGATGATATACAAATAATATATGCAATTCTCATTTTGTATATCATTATATCTCTAGAAAATATATTAGTGTATATCCACAAGTTACTGTGTGTTATACACTGCAATATACAAATGAAAAGAATATCTTTTATTTACATTTTGATATACAAAAAAAAATTATATACATTTTGATATACACTAAAAATAAAATAAACTTGTAATATATATCTGGTTTACACATTATTTGATGTGTTAGACACTGTGACATATAAATAATACAATTATTTTGTTATGATAATACATTGATATAAAGATAAAAATAAATTTTAATTAATTCTATTTATCATTTTATATTTAAGATAATAAAGAAGGAAAATAAAATTTTAATATACTCTTATATATAAAAAAGAAAAAAAAATAACGTTGTGATATATATTTTGATATACATATTATTGTTGTGATATAAATTTATGGGCTATTGGTGCCAATATTTATAACTGGGGCTATTTTCTGCCCATTGTGTGAGTACATTGTCACACCATGCCAAAACCCCATGGCTTTAGGCCATCGGTGTGGGACTTCCCACATATGACAAACTATTCCAACAATCCCCCACTAGTTTACAATATGTCTCATAATATTATGCATATCGAAAAGTATCTTATATAGATTAGAACTTTTCATTAGTGTAAGTACCTTAAAGTTTGACGAAGTTATTGGTATCCTAAGATTTGAACCATAATTTCATTTGTCAAACCAAAAGTACCACACACATAACATTATTAAGTATAGGAACAATCCAGTATTATGCTTTAGCACTTTTATGGCCACGCGCTAATCCAAATTTATGAATATTTACAAGATCAACTCCTTAAATCTTGTTAGAAGCGGCACCACCTCAATATTCATATAGGTGAAAATAGACTTTATGTCCCTGTTACTACAGACATTTGCTAATTTCATTAAAAATTAATTCACCCTCATTCTTGTAACAGTATGCACTTGGAGTCATTATGCCCATGTTATTACAGGCACTTAACAACTTCTAAACTCCTCACATAACATTAAACAATACATAGGAATCTATGCTCTGAGAAGATTTGTGCTTAATCAACACAACCAACTTGTTATCACCCACTTATATTGTTAAATTGTATACCAACTCAAAGTTGGGTTCCCGTCACTTGTGATTAATTTAATAGTTTTAGCCCCATTCCTTCACTAGTTTGTTGTACTACATCTCTATTTAATGCCTTTGTAAGTGGATTTGTCAAGTTCTTGTTTGATCTCACATACACTATAGCTATAGTTCCATTTGTAATTAATTCTTTATATAAGCATGCCTTAAGCTTATATGTCTTGATTTCCTATTATACATTTTGTTATGAGCTACACACACAGTAGTCTCACTATCATAAAATATTGAAATGGATGGCATAGGTTGTGGCCACAACTTTATATCTAGTAATATATTTCTTATCCATTCCGCTTCTTTTCCGGCAGCTGCTAACGCAATGAACTCGGATTCCATAGTAGAATGAGAAATGCAAGTTTGTTTCATATAATTTTCTTCACTTAAATTTTCATTTAAGAAAGCAATTTTAACATTCATTTGATGCACATATAGATCATATATAGATGCTAATGACAGAAGTACTCTAATAGATGTTATTCTTGCAACTGGAGCATATGTATCAAAGTAGTCAACGCCTTCTTTTTGCGTGAAGCCTTTTGCAACTAGTCTTGCTTTGAAGGTTTGTATAGAACCAACTGTATGTAGTATATTTTCTCCTGAACACCCATTTATAACCTATAGATTTAGATCCAGCAGGCAAATCAACTAGAGTCCAAGTGTTAGCATTATTGAGTCTATTTCATCATTAATTTTCTCTTTCCAAAATGCAACATCTCTCGAAGACATAGCTTCTTTGTATGTCTTAGGATCTTCTTCTATACTAAACAAAATAGGTATCTGATTAAAAACTTTAGTTCTATCTCCCTCTACTAGAAAAAACTATAGATTCCGAAGATATAAAATCCGGATCAAGAGTTTTTTCTTTTCTATTTCTTTGGCTTCTTCTATGCTCTAACCGATTATTGTCACCTTTTCTTTTGTTTAAAAATATTTCATAATGTAACATCTTTTGTGTATCATGACTACTTTGATCTTGTGCAATCAACTTCTCATCAACAATATCATTTATGAACCTATTTTCTATAAATTTAACATAAATAGATTCTACAATAACATAGATTCTAGATCAAGCAATCTATATGCTTTTGAATTTTGTGCATATCCAATAAAAATATTTTTTATTCCTCTAGGTCCTAATTTTGTTCTTTGGTGATCAGGAACTCTATAAAAGGATATACGCCCCCACACTTTAAAATAATATATGTTAGGTTTTCTACCATTCCAAAGTTCATAAGGTGAAACATGAGAACTTTTTTAAGGCACTCTTGTTTAATAAATGGCAAGCAGTAAGTAGTGCTTCACCCCACAGATTGTGCGGTAAAGGTGCATTTAATAACATAGAATTAACCATATCTACTAAAGTTCTATTTTTCCTTTTAGCCAATACATTTTGTTGTGGTGCATAAGGTGCACTCGTTTGATGTATTATTCCATGCTCTTCACAGAAATTACTAAATTCAGTAGGAAAATATTCTCCTCCTCTATCACTTCGAATAATTTTTATTTTCATATTCTTTTGGTTTTCCACAACTGACTTATATTCTTTAAACTTTTGAAATGCATCATCTTTTGTTCTAAGTAGGTAAACATATGTGAATCTAGAGAAATCATCTATAAAAGTGATGAAGTATCTTTTACCTCCTCTAGTCAGTTCTCCATTTAATTCACATAAGTCAGAATGCACTAAGTGTAATAATTCTGTAAATCTTTCAACTTTACGAAATGGTTTCTTAGTTATTTTCTCTTGTAAACATATTCCGCACTTGCTTCCATGTTCAGTTTTACAAGTGATATAACCATTTTTTGATATATAATTTAAAGAATCAAAATTTAAATGGCCTAATATAGCATGCCATAAATAAGAATCAGACACAACAGTATAAGCAGAAGCATAATTTATTGCATTAACACTTAGTTTGAACATGTCGTCACAATGATACCCTTTTCCTGCAAACAGGCCACTCTTAGACACAATTACATGATCAGACTCAATTACAACTTTGAAACCTCTCTTAGAAAGTAAACTAACAGAAATCAAGTTCTTCATAATTTCAGGAACATAGAACACGTTTAGAAGAGTCAGCTTCTGTCCAGATGTAAAGTTGATTTCAACTGTTCCTTTTCCTGCAACTTCGGCTGTAACATGGTTGCCCATCAGCACCTTTTCAGAATCTTTAACTTCCGAATAGGTCTTGAACTGTCACGACCCCAAATCCTAACAGGTCGTGATGGCGCCTATCGTGGAACTAGGCTAGCCAACCATCACCTTATTGCGCTTTTGTTCAAT
The DNA here is from genome assembly GCA_005239495.1 of Nicotiana undulata. Taxonomy (NCBI): domain Eukaryota; kingdom Viridiplantae; phylum Streptophyta; class Magnoliopsida; order Solanales; family Solanaceae; genus Nicotiana; species Nicotiana undulata. Next base: position 88,180 of record ML299105.1, read on the forward strand.
TATAATAGTTCACAATTAAATAATAAGCAAGCAACCACATCATAATTAATATAGTTAAGTATTAGCGTTCCCATATTAACCTAAACAACCTCCCAAGAACTGGAGTCAATAGTCATGAGCATCTAAGAATAAATAAACTAACTCTACTAAAACTATAATATATGTCTCTGAATCAAATGCTAAAACTAAATAAGGAAAGGAAATGGAGAAGCTGTGGACGCTGGACAGCTACCTCGAAATCCCGCGAAATGCTGCTATCAACTGCGTCAGCTACTACTGCGAACTAGTACCTGGATCTGTGCACAGAGGCACAGGGAGTCTTTATGAGTACGCCAACTCAGTAGTAATGAAAATAAATCACAGTCTGAGTAATATAAACACACAGAACATGTACACAATTCCACAAACCAGTAAAAC
>ML299107.1:0-14772 GCA_005239495.1 Nicotiana undulata
ATGCGACCACTATGCGGTCCGCATACTCATTATGCGATCGCATTATGCGTCGCATACCCGTTAACACCCTCCAATTGGGAAGCGATCTGCCCGTGTATGCGGCCACTATGTGGTCCGCATACACGTTATGCGATCGCATAGTGCGTCGCATAACCCCCAATTTCGGGAAAAATTAAGTCCTTTCAAATCTGGGGTATTTTTACAAAACTTAAGGTCCGTTTTAAGAATTTCCCAAAGTTAACCACTCGGGGACTTATTCGGGCATTATTTTAAGCAAGAAATTTTTACGGGTCTTTACACATATGTACCGAGATTGTTACATGTGTAGTTAATACGAGGACCAGTGAGAGACTTAGTGAAAATATCTGCAAGTTGATCATTCAACTTCACAAACTTTGTAGCAATATCTCCCGAGAGTATCTTTTCTCTAACAAAGTGACAGTCATTCTCAATGTGTTTAGTTCTCTCATGGAACACTGAATTTGACACAATATGAAGAGCATCTTGATTGTCACACACAAGTCTCATATGGCTGATCTCACGAAATTTCAACTCCTTGCGAAATTGTTTGATCCAAATTAGCTCACATGTCGCCATAGCCATTACTCGATATTCTGCTTCTGCAGTAGACCGAGCAACCACATTCTGTTTCTTGCTCTTCCAAGATACCAATTTTCCTCCTACTAAGGATCAATACCCAAATATAGAAAGTCTATCAGAAGGTGATCCTGCACAATCAGCATATGAGTATCCAACTATCTTCTTATGGCGTCGATCCTCAAATAATAAATATTTTCCTGGAGCTTATTTTATATACCGAAGAATGCAGACAACTGCATCCCAATGACTATCACAGGGAGAATCCATAAACGGACTAACAACACTCACAGGACATGAAATGTTACTAGTCACTGTGAGGTAATTTAATTTACCAACCAATCGCCTATATCTTGTAGGGTCGCTAAGAGGCTCCCCCTGTCATGGCAAAAGTTTAGAATTCGGATCCATCGGAGTGTCAACAGGTCTACAACCTTTCATTCCCGTCTCCTTAAGAATATCTAAGGCATACTTCCGTTTTGAGATCACAATACTTGAGCTAGACTGAGCGATCTCAATACCCAGAAAATAATTTAATCTGCCCAGATCCTTAGACTGAAAGTGATGAAAGAGATGTTGGTTCAACTTACTAATACCATCCTAATCATTTCCGGTAATAACAATATCGTCAGTATAAACGACCAGATAAATACAGAGATTTGAAGCAGAATGCCGATAAAACACAAAGTGATTAGCTTCATTAAGGGTCATGCCAAACTTCTGATTAACTGTGTTGAACTTACCAAACCAGGCTGGAGGAGACTGCTTTAGACCATAGAGGGACCGGCGCAACCGACATACAAGGCCACTAGACTCCCCTTGAGCAACAAAACCAGGTGGTTGCTCCATATAAACCCATTCTCAAGGTCAGCGTGAAGAAAATCATCCTTAATGTCCAACTGATAGAGAGGCCAATGGCGAACACCAGCCATGGATAGAAAAGGAAAAACTGATGCTATTTTAGCCACATGAGAGAAAATATCACTGTAATCGAGTCCAAATGTCTCAGTATACCCTTTGGTAACAAGACGAGCCTTAAGTCGATCAACCTGGCCATCTGGACCAACTTTGACTGCATACACCCAACGACAACCAACAGTCAATTTACCTGAAGGAAGAGGAACAAGCTCCCAAGTACCACTCGTATGTAAAGAAGACATCTCATCAATCATAGCCTGTTTCCATCCTGGATGAGGCAGTGCTTCACTTGTAGACTTAGGGATGGAACTAGAGGACAAATATGATACAAATACATAATGGGATGATGACAGACGCTGGTAACTTAAACCAACATAATAGGGATAAGGATTAAGTGTGGACCATATACCTTTGCGTAATGCAATCGGTTGACTAAGAGGATACATGCCCGTAGTATTAGCATGGTCAGGTGCAGGACGTGAATCAGCTGGGCCTGATGCTGGGTGCGGACGACGATGATAAGGCAGGAGTGGTGGAGCTGTAGAAGGTTGAACTGGACTAGGTGTAGGCACTGGAGCTATAGGGGGTGGACCTGCAACCGGAGCTATAGGTGGTGGAGCTTCAACTAGAGCTATAGAAGAAGATGAATGAGAGATAGTGACTGAATCTCCAAAAGACGGAACTGGTAGCACCTCAGAAATATCTAAGTGATTACCTGGACCTGTGAAGTATGATTGGGTTTCAAAGAAGGTAACATCAATAGACATAAGATACCGCTGGAGGTCAGGAGAATAGCATCAATATTCCTTTTTTGTTCTCGAGTAACCCAGAAATACGCACTTAAGAGCACGAGGAGCTAACTTATCTTTTCCTGGAGTATTATGAACAAACCACGTGCTCCCAAAGACACGGGGTGGAAGGGAGATCAAATGTAAGTGGTGGAACAGGACAGAGAATGTAACTTGATTCTGGATTGTTTAAGATGGCATACGATTAATAAGATAGCAAGATGTAAGAAATGCATCCCCCAAAAACGCAACGGAACATGAGATTGTATGAGTAGGGTACATGCATTTTCAATAAGATGTCTATTCTTTCTTTCAGCTACCCCATTTTGTTGGGATGTGTACATCAAGATGTTTGATGAATAATCCCATGGGAGTTCATAAACTGTTGAAATGGGGAAGACAAATACTCTAGGGCATTATCACTACGAAATGTGCGGATAGAAACTCCAAATTGATTTTGAATTTCACCGTGGAAGGTCTGGAAATTAAAAAACAACTCATATCGATTTTTCATAAAAAAATATCCAAGTGCACCTGGAATAATCATCAATGAAACTGACAAAGTAGCGGAATCCCAATGTAGAATTGACCCGACTAGGACCTGAAATATCTGAATGGACTAAAGTAAAAGGTGACTGCTCGATTATCAAGACGCCATGGAAACTGGAAGCGGGTATGCTTACCGAGCTAACATGACTCACACTTTAGGGTGGACAAGTGAGATAAGCCAGGTACCATTTACTGAAGTTTTAACAAACTGGGATGTACCAACCGTTTATGTAATAAATCTGGTAAATCAGTAATAGGACAAGTTGTTGAAGGAAGATAACATGCGAGCCCGTGCGATTTTGCAAGGATAAGGTAATAAAGTTCATCTGATTCACGCCCGGTACCACCAATTTGCCCCGTACTGCGTTCTTGTATAAAAACAAGGTCATCAAGAAATAAAACAACACTTTTAAGTGATTTGGCTTAGCGACTAACAACTATGAGATTAAAAAGACTACCAGTAACATAAAGAAATGAATCTAAAGGTAAGGAAGTAAGTGGACTTGCTTGACCTATTGCAGTTGTCATGGTTTGAGACACATTGGGCATTGTGACTGTTGGAAGAGATTGAGAATATGAAATACTAGTGAAAAGAGTTTTGTTACTAGAAATATGATCATATGCACCTTAATCAATGACCTAATAGGCTAATACTCAGAGGTTGAAGATTGGGAGGCACAAGTCACGCTACTATCTGTTTGAACAACGGAGGCTATTTCTGAAGATGTCTGTCTACATGCTTTGTACCAAAGGAACTCAATATAATCCGGTAAAGAAACTATATGGATTGATTCAATGCATTGGATCCAACAGATTGTGAGTCTAAGTCTTCTAATACGAATGACATTATAATGTTCACGCCAGACAAACCGAAATTTTTTCTGAAAATCACTGTTCACGCCGGAAAATCACTGCGGATCGCCGATAAAATTTGAAAGTTGTCGGAATCTGTCGTAAACAGTACTGATGTACTCGGAATTGCTGTGTGAACACGCTTTCCTGAAGAAGCTCGGCCAAAAAATGGCCGGAAGAAGCCTCACGTGCTAGCGCGTGACGTCGGAGTCTTGTGAAAAATATTCTTCCAGCGGCGCGTGAGGGCGCGTGGGAGGGGGTCTGCTAGAGAAATTTTTACGGGTTGGTCGTCGGAGGCCGATCTACTTGGTGTTGGTGTTGTTTTTGCACAACACTGACGAAAAGTGGCTTTTTACTTGCGGCAGATCTGTGTTTGCCGGAAAAAAACTCATAATTTGATGGAATTTATGCACACCGATAAATCTCTCACGATTGCTCTGATACCATGTGAGGAAGCACGAGAGAAAATATTATATAAATTGATATTATATGTTACAGTGAGCCCTATTTATATGTATACATAACACATAACCTACTCCTATTACATAAGGGACTAGGACTTATTCCATATATTCACATAACTATTCTAACACTGGTTGCATGTTTTAATAAAAGAGCACATTTTTTAATTAAATATGTTGGCACGTGTTTAAAATAGAGAAGCGCTCACATCGGCCACCTCGCTTCTTATCGTCTTTTCTCGCTTTTTAGTGGGAAGCACACGCTTTTGCCTACCTTCTATACTTCAGATAGCAGAAGCGGTCATAAGGTCGCACCGCTTTTCGCTTTTAAGAGGAAGAGACCGTTTTTCACAACCCTGAATATACTAGAAATGAAGAAAGGAAGATTATATTAACGTTTGTTTAGCTTATTTAGTTTTAGCTAACACATACCTTAAAAGAGGGAATCACACTTGATAACATTTCAGAGGATTGAAAGCCATTAGATTTCATCCTTGCCAAAAGAAGAGATAAAACCACATGTGGGATTGCAAAGGACATCAAGAGAAGCCTTGTTCAATTGACATAGATGGGTGGTTCTTGATGTGAAGAGAAAGAATATAGCAGAAATGGAGAAGAGTTGCATGCAGTCGACAATTCACTAATAGGTATTAAATGTCACAAACAAAATAGCATTTATGAACAAGTTATTGAATGAGGAATCATGAGACTTAGAAGTGGACGCAAATATCCAATGGAAAGAAATGATAACTTACCTTATATATCCATGCAGGATTAAAAGCCTGTGATCTAAATGGTATTCCGTATTCCTATAAAGTTTTGAAAGTGCCTTGAAGAGGTTGGAGTGATATGGCTTGCATGCTATTATAACCTTTTTGATAAGCGACTATATATTATAGTAAGGACTAAGGAGCAGTAGATTCCAAACGAGCAGACAAAAAGTACCTTGTTATGATAGCAGAACAAAGGAAAGTTGTATGAGCTATATCAAGAATTTATTTTCCCGGTGCTTTAGTAAAACTCTAGATACGATGGATCATTATTTGGATTTTTTGTATTTCTCTTGGGGGGAAACATGTAGCATGATGGGGGATCTGTTGTAGTTTCAAAGTTTGTACTGATTTCTATACCATCTTGGTACTTTTTTTAAATAAAGCCTTTACTTATTAAAAAATAAAGGAAAGTTGTATGAGCTATAGTGATATTGAACTTATGACTTCCATACAATGAAACTTTGAAAAATGTATAGAGCATAACTCATGGACTTACAAAGATGATAGAGACCCAACTTATGTTTAAGGAAAATGGAACTTGAGTCAAGCTTAACTCTTAAAGTTAGCTCGTAAGCTAATCCAAGACTATATAAAGAGACAACAACTTATTTCACCAACTAATATGCAGACACTCTAACACTCCCTTACATGCCGATGGTTGGACAACTAAAGCGTTGGCAACATAGCATGGGTCCCCAACATTGGGTAACCAAGAATAAGAAAGAGTACAGATCTGGTACCATGTTAAGAAATTTGAAAACCTCAAAATCTAGTCCATGAGTTGAGGATTGCCCAAGATTATTTAAGTTTGTCTTCTTTTTTTTTCCACATTATTTCTTTTAGTATGTTTTTTAAAGAATGACACATTTTTATATTTGAAAATAATTTAATTTTAAACTGTCCATTTTACCCTTTATGAATGTTATGGCATGTTTAGAATCACAAGCTTCAAAAGTCCTCATTTCTTCTTAAACTTGGTATCGTCACAATTATTAGTGAGAAGCGTATGGGTAACAATTATTAGTGAAACCGGGGGCAAACATTGAGAAAGCTTGGAGAATATTGAAAAGATGAAAGGTGATTAGCTTATTCAATTTCATCCCGTTCTATTTTTGTCTCATTCAAACTTGGTGTTCTTGTTTATGAATGCTATGATCTTGGTCATTACTCTTAATAACTTAATTGTGTTTTATAACAGTTGGAAAGTATTGCTGCTATGGTCCAAGGAGTGTGTTCGGAAGATCCTGCTACACAAATCGAAGCAACTACGCATTTTAGGAAGCTCTTATCAATTGGTAACACTTGGTTCTACAGATAGTCTCTTATATCTTTACTTAAGTTTCAAATGAACAAGTTTTCTGTTACCTATAGAGCGCAGTCCTCCAGTTGATGAGGTGATTAATGCTGGAGTTGTTCCTCGATTTGTGGAAATCCTCTGGAGGCATGACCTACCTCAACTACAAGTATGTGTTGCTTGTTTTTCCTTTATTTGTTATGTTGCATTTAGTTATGAAACATCTTGAGTCTGCTTTGATCTTTCCATGCGCAGTTCGAAGCTGCATGGGCTTTGACCAATGTTGCATCTGGGACTTCAGAACACACTCGCGTTGTGATGGAACATGGAGCTGTCCCTAAATTTATTCAACTTCTAAGTTCAGCCAGTGATGATGTGCGTGAGCTGGTAATTTTGCTTTCTCATTCCAGATTCTATTTCTTCGCACTCAATTCTTTGGACTCAAAACTAGCTTCCTCTTGTCGTGGAGAAGTTCCTCTTTTATAAAGTTTCAAAGACTTTGATGTTCGTAAAAACATAGCACTATGAATGGTAAATAATGCAGGAGTTTTGAAACTTTCCTGATTTTCTTCAGTAATATCTGCATGGTAATATTGTGTTTCTGCTTCTGCAAATGATTGTATGTCAAATTTCTACAAGCAATCCCTTTGTCATTGTGAACTTCTGTCTTTTAATACTTGTTTGTTGATTTGACAAGAGAGGGTTGCTCGAGTGGTAACTTCCTTCACCTCCAACCTTCAGATTGGGGGTTTAGAGTCACCAAATGAGCAAAGTGGGTAAGAACCACAATTGACTCATGTGAAAAGGGGATTGGGGTTAGGCTAGTGTCTGTTACCGAATGCAACAAAATTGTTTTATTTTTAGAAATTTATGCATGAATCTACATTTATGCCCATATACTGAACAGGCAGTGTGGGCTTTGGGCAACATTGCTGGTGATTCCCCTAGTTGTAGGGATCTTGTGCTTGGTCAAGGCGCACTCATGCCATTGCTAGCTCAGTTGAACGAACACTCAAAGCTTTCAATGCTGAGAAATGCTACATGGACGCTCTCTAACTTCTGTCGAGGCAAACCACCAACACCATTTGAGGCGGTAATAAGACACAATAATAATGAGTAGTATTTAGCGATTTTGATATTGTGAATCTCGCTAGGTTGGTAAAATTTTCTCCTTGAATGTCTTGGCTCAAAAATATATTTTGTTAGGTCAAACCTGCATTGCCAGTTCTTCAACAGCTTATCCACATGAATGATGAAGAGGTCTTGACAGATGCTTGTCGGGCCCTCTCTTATCTATCTGATGGCCCAAATGATAAGATTCAAGCTGTAATCGAGGCGGGTGTCTGTCCCCGACTTGTGGAGCTTCTTCTATATGTTCAATTACCTCTACTGTCACTATTTACTTAGTTTAGTCTGCACTATACAGGGTTGACAGCATGTATGGGATTTTTTCCAGCATTCAAAATTGTGACATTTTTGTTATTATCAAGCAAAGTTTGCTGAATTTTACCGCTAACCTTCATTTTTGCTTCCTTGTCCTGCAAAGTCATTCATCACCTACAGTTCTTATACCTGCTCTTCGGACTGCAGGAAATATAGTCACGGGTGATGATGCTCAAACACAGGTAGTACAGTGCCGTCTTCTAAACAAAACTATGCCATACTGTTATCTCGATGTGATGTAAAATACATTTATTTTCACATTGTTGCCTCACGTTCCATTGGTTTTTAATCGTCTTTTGAGTATTAGTTATATTATTTTGTGCTTAATATTATATTTTAACTGTGTAGGAATAATGTGATGTGAAGATCAAGAAATTTGGAGCAAAATTAGATAAAACGCGAAAGAAAAAGAATAGAAAATTAAAATAATAAACGTTGTAGTTTGAAGCTTGAATTGTTCTTATTATTTTATCATATTGGTTTATTTATTCAATCTTGCGCTTAATTATTTGATTGCTTGATCACCAATTGAATACTATCTACGAATCTAGGATTGAACTCGGGAGAGAGAATTCTAGATTGCATATAAGATTGAGTAGAGCAAGATCTTAACTCTTAAGGGGAGGATAGGAATATATCGCCTTGCTTGGTTACTATACAAGAATTATTAATGCGTTCTTGTTAATCCTAATTTCATAGAAATATAGGCGTTAGGTTAGCTTGAATAGGCGAGTTGTACTTCGGGAGAAGGCTACGAGTAATATTAACTCTGTCAACCAATAAATCAGATAAATTAATTAGATGATTTAAGTGAAAAATTCATCGGGATTGTTAGTTAACCCATAGCTCTAGAATATTCACCCACATTGAATTCGTCTTTAAGCTTGTCGTTGTTTTCTTTAATCTCTTAATTTGTTACTCTAGATTAGTTGTAGTTAAATATTCATACCTTAGGAATCACTTGAATAGTTTAATTGTTTGGGTTTAATTTAGTTGATAGTTAATCATAAGTCCATGTGGGTACGATATCTGGACTTACAATCCTATATTACTTGTCGACCATGTATACTTGCGTGTGCGTTTGGGAGCAACAAGTTTTTGGCGCCGTTGCCGGGGACTTAGAAATTAACTATTCTACTAGATTGAATTTTTACTTTTATCTATTCAAGTTTATTTTTTATTTTTTTTATTTGTATCATAATTTAATATTTTATTATTTTTGTTGACATGGCACCTTGGAATGATAATTGGTTGATAGCATTATTGGCCGCCGGAACCATTTAAAATGGTGTGTAGCAAGTCCTATTTGCGTCGAATACATGTGCAGAAAAGAACGCGTATACGGAACCAAATGGATGTTAGTGATACCGTTTATGCGCGCAAATATGGTATATGCTCGCAAACAGGACACGACCGTCGAAAATGTCCTTCGGCTGGTTTGGGTGGCAATAGTAATCAAGCTCGTGGTGGGTGTTCTTCTAGTATACCAAACTATTAATGAGTTTATGTTGTAATAATTAGTTGTTTTGTTTATGTTGCAAGATTTATAAAATAAAATTATGTTTGTTAATTAAGTGTATATATAGCGCGGTTAAATACTACGTTATGTGTGTTGTCTTGTCGAACTGAAAAAACAACCCAACTGACATAAAGTTGTTTCGTACCCGTCAGAATCTTTAGCACGCAAAGCATAGCGCGGTTAAATACTACGTTATGTGTATATATAGCGCGGTTAAATACTACGTTATGTGTGTTGCCTTGCCTATAAATAACGGGCTCATTCTAGTTATTCTCTGCGCTAAAAAATAACTAATAGAAAATATTTCAAGAAAAGTAAGGATTTTTCAAACGCACAAATGGCTCAACCTCTTTATGTACCAAGGTGCGAGTGCGAAAAAAGATGCATGATTCAAAATTGTTGGGATAATGGTGAAGTTGGACGCCGCTACTGGCACTGTGTGAACAAGTTTTATAAGGTTCCCGACGAACCTATTTGCGATTTTGAGATATGGGTTGATGAACCCTGTTATCAGGAATGCTATAAAGAATCTTTGCAGATCTTTTAATTTGTGTTTACAACATCGGGAACATGAAAGACAACATAAAAGAGAGGTTGCGGAGTTGAAGGCGAAACTGAAAGAGGTAGAAGAAGAAAAAACTAAGCTGAAAGAAAATTTTAAGTGGTTGGAGCAGAGAATAATGGGCGGCAGGGACTAAACATTGACATGTATGTGTTTAGTGTATTACTTTATCTTTATGTTTCTCGTGTCATTGATTTTTATTAGTTGTACTGAATTTTAATTATGTTAAGTTGCTATGTTTGTGTTTGTCTTGTAGTATTAAACTAAATAAGGAACGTGGATTTAATGAAGAAATGCGCATATTATATAAACATAAAAATTGTTGTTATTATTTACATAAAATAATATTTACATCAAATACAAAAAATAAATAAATTGAAGACGAAAGAAATTAAAAAAATAGGGGAGGGATAAAATAAGGGATATAGCGCGCTAATTATATGCGCTATATATAGCCAAATCGTCAGGGGAGGTATAGTGCATGAATTTACTGCGCTATACCTTAACGGCAAAAGTTACCGTTAAGGTATAGCGCAGAAAATTTCGACTTAACATTTTTTTTACACTCATTGAGGTAACAATTAGGTTCCGGACTCCTATTGCACTTGTCCCAATTTTGATTTCATAAGCCTTCATTCACCATCAAATCTCTGCACGTAGTGATTTGCGTTTTTCCTTGGATTATTAAGTCCCACAAAGTACTGCTGTTTGGTGTAGTCGAATACCAGTTATAACTGCATATTTTACTAAAACTTCTGTTTATTATTACTTTGGCGAAGTGACGTAAGATATTCAATTTGGAATGCTTGGTAATTTTGTTGACAGATTTAGCATATGGCCTTGCGAGCATTTCACTTCGCTGAGTCCAGGATTATCAAGATGTAATTAGATCTTTGGCAGTTTTTCTGAAAGATACTTTTAAGTTACTCCTTTTATCTCTATGTATCAGAAAAAGTATGTACTCCTCTCATCCCAAATCAACTGACCTAGTTCGTCCCCAGGGCTTTGGTCTAGTAGTAAGAGCCCAACTTGTGATATGTGGGTTGGCACAGGTCACGGGTTCTATCACGACCCAAATCCTAATTCAGGTCGCGATGGCGCCCAACAGCGGGGTTAGGCAAGACGATATAACTTTCACTAAGTGATATCCTTCCCATTCGATCAAACAAGTCAATAATTACCAGTTTATAACAACTAACATGATACTAGCCTTAAGTGAAGGAAAAATCATAGTAGATACAAGGCCGAAATAAAACATATACATAGAAATACATCCCCAAACCCCAAAATATATACCGCGTGTGTGCCAGGAACTAGTGTTACGAGTGTCACGGGCAACTACTGAATATACAATGACTACAACATATACAGGGTCTCAGTCTGAATGAAATAGACAGAGAGCATAACAAAAGAAACTCCAGGATGCTGCTAGGAAGTCGCCAGGAAAGCAGCTCACCGTGAAGTATGACCACGCTATCAATATCTGGCACCGGCCTGAAAATCAGATGGATCAGCCTCCGGACCTGTACAATAAAGTACAGAAAAGGAAAGAAAGTGCAGCATGAGTACATACATATAAATATGTACCCAGTGAGTATCCCCTCTAATCTCGAAGAAGTAGTGACGAGAGGTCGACTCGATACTCACTAGGTCCAACAGTCGTAAAGTAAGCAGGATGTAAAGAAAACTGTAGGCATGTAAAACAAATAATCAAGTACATCAATATCCGGCATCAAATAACAATCTCAAATCAAACAAGTATGATATCCGCTGTGGCGTACGGCCCGATCCCACCCTGGTAGTCTTAATATCGCCGTGGCGTACGGCCCGATCCCACCCTGGTAGTCTTAATCTCGCCGTGGCGTACGGTCCGATCCCACCCTGGTAGTCTCAATCTCGCTGTGGCGTACTGCCCGATCCCACCATGGTAGTATCAATCTCGCCGTGGAGTACGACCCGATCCCACCCTGGTAGTCTCAATCTCGCCGTGGCGTAGGCCCGATCCCACCCTGGTAGTCTCAATCTCGCCGTGGTGTACGTCCTGATCCCATAATATAATCAATCATCACTCTACCGTGGCGTACGGCCCGATCCCATAATATAATCAATCATCACTCTGCCGTGATTCTCTTGTCACACTTAAATCAAGCAAAGTATCACAACGTTCAAAGACAACAGTACCAATCACACAAGTATACAAGGCATGTCTATGCTACAACAGGGGAAAACAATAAGCATGATGTGCCCTACCTACCCGGACGAAGCAGTAATAGCCACTACGTACGGACTCTCGTCAGCCGGTGCGTACGTAGCCCATAAACAAGATCACATAGCAAACAAGGTTACCTATAGGGACAATTTCCCTCTTACGAGGTTAGAAAGGAGACTCACCTCGATAAAAGCACCCCTCGGACCAAGGACCGAATAAAATATGCGCCCGAAATTCTGAAACTACCCTCGACGGTTCAAAGCTAATCAAACATAGCATAATTGAATCAATTTATGCTCCAAGAATAAGAATTAACAAGAAATCCCAAATATAGCATTCTTGAAGGTTTTTGAAATTTCGACCCCGGGCCCACGCATTCGGATTTTAAAAATTCTCGAAGGAATGAATTACCCGAAGTCCAAGGATCGTAATTACATAATTTATTTAGGAGTTCATGGCTAAAAATGGATAATTCACTAATTATCAAAGCCCTAGGAATGTCTACCAAATTTCATGATTTTTGATATTTTAATAGATAACTAGTTAGATTTCCATAATAAATTCATGAATTTAGAGAGAAAATCATACTAACTTGGAAGGACTTGACCTTGGACAGCTTTTCCGTAGCTTTGAGGAGCTCTAACGGAGGTTGGGTATTGAATAATGAAGAAGAATCCCGTAATTGGACATTTAAATACTGCCCAGGAAAACCTTCACTGCGATCGCGGCATCAGGCCTGCGATTGCGGAGAACAAATGACCCTGGCCCCCAGGAAGCACTATGCGATCACATAGATGAGGCCTGCGATCGCAGAGGGTAGAGAGGTAGGCTTATGCGATCGCAGGAGTGAGGTCTGCGACCACAGAGAGGAACAGGCAGTAGGGGGAGGGGGGGTAGGTAGGTGACTTGTGCGATCCCAGGGGTGAGTCTGCATTCACATAGAGTTGGGAAGGGGACCTTATGCGATCGCGGAGTGATGTCTGCGATCGCAGAGAACATTGGATGGCCCAGCATAATTACTTCTCTGCGACCGCATCCCTGCCTCTGGGATCGCAGAGAAGGAAACTAGACAGAAAATTTTTGGTTTTTCCAACTTAGCTCCCGGGGGTCTAAAACACCCCCGAGCCCCCCGGGACCCCGTCCAAAAGCACCGGCAAGTCTGTATTCATGATACGGACTCGCTCGAACTTCCGGAACATGAAAAACAACCACGGAACTCAAAATTCAACCCCAAAACCAAATTAATCAAACTTAAGAACTTTGAAATTCTAGAATTCATTACATTGCGCCGAACGGGTCTATACTACTCGGAATGACCCCAAATTTTGCAGACAAGTCATAAATGACTATTCGAACTATTTTCGGTCCTGAAATTCCATTCGGACCCCAATAGCATGAAGTCCCGTTCCAGGCCAAATTCTAAACTTAAGGAAATCGTGAATTCCATTTCGAGCGCCGAAATGCTCCTGGGTCATCAGAAACCCGAGCCGAACATACGCCCAAGTCCGAAATCATCATACGGAGATACTTGAGCTGTCAGAACTCGATTCCGAGGTCGTTTGCTCAAAATATTAACCGAAGTCAAACTTGGCCAAATAGGCCAGCCTTAAGGAACCAAGTGTTCCTAAACCATCCAAATCATTCCCAAATTGCGGACCACCCGCTCCCACGAGTCATAAAGCACGAATAGCCGCTATGGAAGGTTTCATTTAAGGAAACGGGACCCTAAAATGCAAAATGACCGGCTGGGTCGTTACATTCTCCCCCTCTTAAATAAACGTCCGTCCTCGAACGAGACTAGAATCGTACCTGGAGTGCTGAATAGCTGTGGATATCTGCTCCGCATGTCCCGCTCGGACTCCCAAGTCGCCTCCTCAACTGGTTGGACCCTCCACTAGACCTTCGCAGAAATTGTCTTAGACCTCAACTGGCGGTCCTGCCTATCAATAATGGCAATTGGCTCCTCCTCGAAGCCCAACTTCTCATCTAACTGGATAGTGATGTAATCAACCACGTGCGAGAAGTCGGCGTGATACCTCCGAAGCATAGATACATAAAATACTGGGTGAACTCCTGATAAGGCTGGAGGCAACGCAAGCTCATAAGCAACCTCTCAAACCCGCTTCAGCACCTCGAAAGGACCTATAAACCTGGGGCTCAACTTGCCTTTCTTCCCAAATCTCATAATGCCCTTCATTGGCGAAACCTTCAACATGGCCTTATCTCCCTCCATGAATGCTACATCACGTGCCCACTGATCTGCGTAGCTCTTCTGCCTAGACAGGGCTGTACGGAGCCTCTCCTGAATAATCTTCACCCTTTCCAAGGCATCTCTGACATGATCTGAACCGTATAACTTGGCCTCACCAGGCTCAAACCACCCAATCAGAGAAAGGCATCGCCGACCATATAAAGCCTCAAATGGATCCATCTCGATGCTGGACCGATAACTATTATTGTATGCAAACTCTGCTAAAGGCAAGAACCGGTCCCACTGATCCCCGAAATCAATCACGCAAGCCCTGAGCATATCCTCCAAAATCTGAACTGTACGCTCTGACTGGCCATCACTCTGAGGGTGAAATGCTGAACTGAGGTCTATCTGAGTACCCATCTCGTTGTGCAAAGCTCTCCAGAAGTGCGAAGTGAACTGAGGACCCCGATCTCAAATGATAGACACTGGCACACCATGCAACCGGACTATCTCACGAAGGTAAATCTGAGCTAGCCTCTTTGTAGTATAAGTAGTAGCCACAGGAATGAAATGTGCCGATTTGGTCAATCTATCCACAATGACCCAAACCGCA
>ML299107.1:14907-30975 GCA_005239495.1 Nicotiana undulata
TGGAGTCGCAGAACACCATCCTTGCCCAAAGTATTCCCCTTGGCCCTGCCCTGGACCACCATATCCCTAAGCTCTGCTAGGCGGGGATCATCAAACTGTCGAGCCTTGATCTCTCCCAATAATGACAACTGAGCTACCACATGAGCTAAAACTTGACAGGGCTCTGAAAGGTCCAATCTTACCAAACGGTTGGCCAGGGACTGAATGTCCAAGGCTAAAGGCCTCTCCTCAGCTAAGATGTAGGCCAAACTACCCATGCTAGATGCTCGCCTGCTATTGCATCCGCCAATACATTTGCCTTGCCCGGATGATATAGAATAGTCAGATCATAGTCTTTCAACAACTCAAGCCACCTCCGCTGCCTCAAATTAAGGTCCCTCTGCTTAAGCAGGTACTGCAGGCTGCGGTGGTCAGTATAGACCTCACAAGATACACCATATAGATAATGCTGCCATATCTTCAGAGCATGAACAATCGCCGCCAACTCCAAATCGTGCACAGGGTAATTCTTTTCATGAACCTTCAGCTGGCGCGAAGCATAAGCAATAACCCTGCCATCCTGCATCAGCACACATCCCAACCCGACGCGTGAAGCGTCGCAATACACTGTATATACTCCAGACTCAGAAGGCAATGATAACACTGGTGCTGAAGTCAATGCTAACTTGAGCTTCTGAAAGCTCGCCTCACAATCGTCGGACCACAGAAATGGAGCATTCTTCTGAGTCAATCTAGTCAATGGGGCTGCAACAGAAGAAAACCCCTCCATGAACCGACGGTAATAACCTTGCTAAACCCAGAAAAATCCTGATCTCAGAAGCTGAAGTAGGACGCGGCCAACTCTGAACTACCTCAATCTTCTGCGGATCAACCTTGATGCCCTCACCGGACACCACATGCCCCAGAAATGCCACAGACTCTAACCAAAACTCACACTTGGAGAACTTAGCATACAACTTCTGCTCTCGCAAGGCCTGAAGTACAACTCTCAAATGCTGCTCGTGCTCTCCCAGACTCCGTGAGTAGATCAATATATCATCAATGAAAACAATAACGAAGGACTCGATATACGGCCCGAATACCCTATTCATCAATTCCATAAATGTTGTTGGGGCATTAGTCAAGCCAAAAGACATCACTAAGAACTCATAGTGGCCATATCTGGTGCAAAATGCAGTCTTCGGGACATCAGAAGCCCGAATCTTCAACTGGTGATAACCAGAACTTAGATCAATCTTAGAGAACACACGAGCACCCTGTAGTTGATCAAACAAATCATCAATGCGCGGTAGAGGATACTTGTTCTTGATGGTTACTTTATTCAACTGGCTGTAGTCAATACACATCCGTATAGACCCATCCTTCTTCTTCACAAATAGGACTGGAGCACCCTACGGCGATACACTCGGCCTAATAAATCCCTTCGCCAACAACTCCTCAAGCTGCTCCTTCAGTTCCTTTAGCTCCTTAGGAGCCATACGATAGGGAGGAATAGAAATAGGTTGAGTATCTGTAGCCAAATCAATGCAGAAATCTATATCGCGATCTAGAGGCATGCCCGAAAGATCTGAAGGAAACACATCCGGAAACTCCCGAATGACAGGCACTGAATCAAGGGTAGGAGAATCGCCGGTGGCATCCCGCACATAAGCAAGATAAGACAGACACCCTTTCTCGACCATGTGCCGAGCTTTCATGAAGGAAATGACCCGGCTGAAGGCACTAACTGAAGCACCCCTCCACTCTAACCTCGGCGACTCAGGCATGGCTAATGTAACTGTCTTGGCATGGCAATCCAGGATAGCATGATGAGGGGATAGCCAATCCATGCCCAAAATGACCTCGAAATCAACCATATCAAGCAACAACAGGTCGGCTTTGGTCTCAAACCCACATAAAGTAATCACACAATACCGATAGACCCGGTCTACCATTACAGAGTCGCCCACAGGAGTGGATACATACAAGGGAGAACCCAAAAACTCACAAATAACATCCAGAGAATGGGCAAATAATGTTGAAACATATGAATATGTATACCCTGGATCAAATAGCACTGAAGCCTCTCTACCACAGACTGAAATAATACATGTAATCACGGCATATGATGCCACTGCGTCTGCCCTGGCTGGAATAGCATAAAATCTGGCTGGAGCACCCGATGACTGAGCTCCCCCCGATGACTGAGCTCCCCCGATGACTGAGCTCCCACAGGCAACTACTGAATATACAATGACTACAACATATACAGGGTCTCAGTCTAAATGAAATAGACAGAGAGCATAACAAAAGAAACTCCAGGGTGCTGCTAGGAAGTCGCCAGGAAAGCAGCTCACCGTGAATTATGACCACGCTATCAATATCTGGCACCGACCTGAAAATCAGATGGACCAGCCTCCGGACATGTACAATCAAGTACAGAAAAGGAAAGAAAGTGCAGCATGAGTACATACATATAAATATGTACCTAGTGAGTATCCCGTCTAATCTCGAAGAAGTAGTGACGAGAGGTCGACTTGATACTCACTAGGTCCAACAGTCGTAAAGTAAGCAGGATGTAAAGAAAACTGTAGGCATGTAAAACAAATAATCAAGTACATCAATATCCAGTATCAAATAACAATCTCAAATCAAACAAGTTTGATATCCGTCGTGGCGTACCGCCGGATCCCACCCTGGTAGTCTTAATCTCGCCGTGGCGTACGGCCCGATCCCACCCTGGTAGTCTCAATCTCGCCGTGGCGTACGGCCCGATAACACCCTGGTAGTCTCAATCTTGTCGTGGTGTACGGCCTGATCCCACCCTGGTAGTCTCATTCTCGTCGTGGCGTACGGCCCGATCCCACCCTGGTAGTCTCAATCTCGCCGTGGCGTACGACCCGATCCCACCCTAGTAGTCTCAATCTTGCCGTGGCATACCGCCCGATCCCATAATATAATCAATCATCACTCTGCCGTGGCGTATGGCCCGATCCAATAATATAATCAATCATCACTCTGCCGTGATTCTCTTATCACACTTAAATCAAGCCAAGTATCACAACATTCAAATACAACAATACCAATCACTCAAGTATACAAGTCATGTCTATGCTACAACAAGGGAAAACAATAAGCATGTTATGCCCTAGCTACCCAGACGAAGCAGTAATAGCCACTACGTACGGACTCTCGTCACTCGGAACGTACGTAGCCCCCAAACAAGATCACATAGCAAACAAGGTTACCTAGAGGGACAATTTCCCTCTTATGAGGTTAGAAAGGAGACTCACCTCGATAAAAGCACCCCTCGGACCAAGGACCGGATAAAATATTCGCCCAAAATTCTGAAACTACCCTCGACGGCTCACAGCTAGCCAAACATAGCATAATTGAATCAATTTATGCTCCAAGAATAAGAATTAACAAGAAATCTCAAATATAGCATTCTTGAAGGTTTTTGAAATTTTGACCCCAGGACCACGCGTTCGGATTTTGAAAATTCTCGAAGGAATGAATTACCCGAAGTCCAATGATCGTAATTACATAATTTATT
Organism: Nicotiana undulata; assembly: GCA_005239495.1. Lineage (NCBI taxonomy): Eukaryota > Viridiplantae > Streptophyta > Magnoliopsida > Solanales > Solanaceae > Nicotiana > Nicotiana undulata. The sequence goes on from ML299107.1 coordinate 18,443, forward strand.
TAGGATTTCATGGCTAAAAAGGGATAATTCACTAATTATCAAAGCCCCAGGAATGTCTAACAAATTTCATGATTTTTAATATTTAAATAGATAACTAGTTAGATTTTCATAATAAATTCATGAATTTAGAGAGAAAATCATACTAACCTGGAAAGACTTCACCTTGGACAACTTTTCCTTTTCTTTGAGGAGCTCTTATGGAGGTTGGGTATTGAATAATGAAGAAGAATCCTGTAATTGGACATTTAAATACTGCCCAGGAAAACCTTCACTGCGATCGCGGCATCAGGCCTGCGATCGCGGAGAACAAATGACCCTGACCCCTAGGAAGCACTATGCGATCGCATAGATGGGGCCTGCGATCGCAGAGGGTAGGGAGGTAGGCTTATGCGATCGCAGGAGTGAGGTTTGCGACTGCATAGAGGAACATGCAGTTAGGGGGGGTAGGTAGGTGACTTGTGCGATCGCAGGGGTGAGTCTGCGTTCGCAGAGAGTTCGGAAGGGGACCTTATGCGATCGCGGAGTGATGCCGGCGATCGCAGAGAACATTGGATGGCCCAGCATAATTACTTCTCTGCGATCGCATCCCTGCCTCTGCGATCGCAGAGAAGGAAACCAGACAAAAAATTTCTGGTTTTTCCAACTTAGCTCCCGGGGGTCTAAAATACCCCCGAACCCCCTGGGACCCCGTCCAAAAGCACCGGCAAGTCTGTATTCATGATACGGACTCGCTCGAACTTCCGGAACATGAAAAACAACCACGGAACTCAAAATTCAACCCCAAAACCAAATTAATCAAACTTAAGAACTTTGAAATTCTAGAATTCATTACATTACGCCGGACGGGTCTATACTACTCGGAATGACCCCAAATTTTGCAGACAAGTCATAAATGACTATTCAGAACTATTGTCTGTCCCGAAATTCCATTCGGACCCCGATAGCATGAAGTTCCGTTCCAAGCCAAATTCTAAACTTAAGGAAATCCTAATTTCCATTTCGGGTGCCGAAACGCTCCCGGGTCATTAAAAACACGAGCCGAACATACACCCAAGTCCCAAATCATCATACGGAGCAAATGGAGCTGTCAAAATTCGATTCTGAGGTCGTTTGCTCAAAATATTGACCGAAGTCAAACTTGGCCAAATAGGCCAGCCTTAAGGAACCAAGTGTTCCTAAACCATCCAAATCATTCCCAAATCCCGGACCACCCGCTCCCGCGAGTCATAAAGCACGAATAGCCGCTATGGAAGGTTTCATTTAAGGAAACGGGACCTCATACGCAAAACGATCGGCTGGGTCGTTACAGGTTAAATCCTACCATAAACAACAGTCTAGTTCATGACTGGGGAAGGATAAAATGGCGGGCCTAATGTCCACCGAGTTTCTAATTGTGTACCACTCTCCCTCGAGGATTCTCGGCTATAAAAAAAAATCAAGTGACTTAGTTAGGAATTGGCTGTGGGTAAGTACAACGGAACATTGTATTATATATGTGAGTATTCAGTATGCGAAAATGTAGTTTTGTTTCCTAATTTTTAGTATGTTTTGAAGAATATGCACAAAGTACTTGCCCCTATTTCACATATAAATGATCCATATACATAGGGTCACATAGGTATTAAGGAAAATGTTGAGGTTTTATTTTATGTGACTAGTGAAGGATTGCATATAGGTGTTCGTAACACTCAACAGAAGACAGTAACAATTCTAGGCAAAACTTTTCGTGTTTAAAATTTATTTACATTTCAAAGATCGAATCTAAGACGTACCTGGTGAAAAGAGTCTTGTTTCAAAATTTCTTTGATAGTGCGAAGACTCTATGCGTATCCACACCGAGACCGATCATTGCTATCAACTCTTTGATCAATGAAACCCGCGAGCAAATTGAACAAATACTATGTTGAGAATTTTCTCCAAAACTTTCAGCGTAGTAGCAGCCGGACAAGAAGACAATTTTCTCGTCAGCAACATATCTCTTATTTTGTGACCATTTCTTTCGTTCAATCTAACCCCCCTACGTGAAGCCTTCATGTATATTTATACTGGCATATACCTTAGTTACTAACCTTTTCCAAATAGGGTAGGAACAAGTTAATTAAGGCATTGACTTCACGTGCAAGTCCAATGCCATATGGAGTACAATACTTCTATATAGAGAGGATTATGAATCCCATTCTAAATGGAATTGAGGTGGCAGACGTGTCCTTGTGGACTTTCCAGTTGATCCAATTCAAAGTTGGATTCAACTTACAATTCTTTTATTAATATTAATATGCATATCATATATATGTATCTACATATTATTTATGAGTACCAACGATATATATCACATATATATTTCATCCAAGAGATATATTTTAATTATGTATTCGAAATAGAAAATTTCAATTTGTTCACAATATTAATTATATCCTCTGTGCTAGCAAAGAATATAGTAATATTTCATTTGGACTAATAACTAAATTTGTGTTTGACTAATTAAATTCTTTTATTTAATTACCAAATAATAAAATAATTAATAACACTCATTAGTGTGATGACCCAAAAGGTCATCCCGTATATCTCTAGCTAATTTCGTGTTCCGAGGTCGTGAAAACCTCCTTCTATCTCACCTCGATTTGCGCACGCAGTCGGGGCGTGTAGCCGGGAAGGCTTTATGTGAAAAACTGATAAAAATGATAATTTTGTATTAGAAATTTGAATAAAGTTGACTTCGGTCAAAATTTTTGGTAAACAGATCCGGACCTGTGTTTTGACGGTCCTGGAGGGTCCGTAGGAAAATATGGGACTTGGGCGTATGCCCAGAATCAAATTCCGAGGTCCCAAGTCCGAGAAATGAATTTTTAAAAGAAATTGTTTTCTGAAAATAAAAGAAGTTTTTGAAAATGAAATTATGTGTGAAACATGTGGTATCAGGCCCGTATTATGGTTCCGGAGCCTGGTACAGATTCGATATAATATATGTGCCATATCTGTGAAGTTTGGTAAGAAACGAACTTCATTAGATGTGATTCGGATCTTAAATACAAAATTTGATGTTTTTAAAGAAGTTTTGAGAAATTTCATTAATTTGGGGTTTAATTAGATATTTATGATGTTCTTTTAGTGATTTGATTACACGAATAAGTCTGTAAGATATTTTCGAGGTTGTGTGCACAATTGGTTTGAGGTTCCGAGGGTTCGGGTGAGTTTTTGGTAGGTCCCGGGATGTTTTTAGGCTTAAAACATAGTTGTTGCAGGTCAGAGAAGTCAAATCTCTGAACCCACCACCGAGGTCCGTGGTCCGTTTTGTGCTGACCGCGCTAAGGGCCTTCGCGGCCGCGGTCATTTTTGTGCGGTCCGCGGTGAAGAAGCTGGACTACTAGTCTGACTTCGGAGGCCTATATCTTTTGATCTACAAGATTGTTGAGATGATTCAAAAACGAATGTTGTAGACCTTCGTGTCTAGTTTCCAGAACGGTAAGGAATTCGCAATTTGGACATCTGTAGAGAAAGTTATGGCCAAAATACTAAAGCATGTCACTGCAGTCATTTTTCCTTGCTTTCTTCACTTTGTTTTTGTTTTTACTTGTGTGGCTACACTCCCTTTTTGTGTGGTCCGCGGTGGGCTCTGAGGGGGGTATATTTAAACGGGATTTTCAGTTATTTTTTATTTTTCAAAACCCTAAAAACATAAGAGGCAATTTTTCAAACACACTTTCTTCCCCAAAACATTAGTAAGTGATTTCTAACTCATTTTCTTTACTCCTTAACTTCTTTTTACAAGATTTCATACTAGAATCAAGGGTTTTCATGGTGGAATTGGGAATTTTGGGTAAAACCTAAGAATATTAAAATTTGGGGATTTAGACCTCAAATTGAGGTCAGATTCCAAAACCATTTATATATACGGGCTCGGGGGTGAATGGGTAATCGGGTTTTGGTCCGAATTTCGGATTTTGACCGAGCGGGCCCGGGGTCGATTTTTGACTTTTGGGGGGAAAATTTAGAAAACTCATTTCCATGCATTAGAATTGATTCATTTAGCATTTATTGATATAATTAAGTAACTTGTGGCTAGATACGAGCGAGTTGGTGGTGGAATCAAGAGGTAAAGCGGTAGTTGAGGCTTGAATTTTGATCGTGGAAGTCGAGCTAAGTATCTTTCCTAACCTTGTGTGAGGGAACTACCCCTTGGGATTGAGTCTTCCTTGCTGGTTGTAGCCCGTGTGCGCGAGGTGACGAGTGTGTACACGGACTTATTTGCAAATAGGTTGGCCTTTAGGATCTGTAGGTTCTTGTATCACTTGTGTATGAATTGTAATTGTTATATTTGAGTCCTTAATTGCTAATTTCATCCTTTCCTGCTTAAATTAGAATTTCTTGCTTTTGGATTCCTTCGTTGACTATTTGATCTTAACTGATTACTTTACCTCTCTTAACATTATGCTATATTTTCTTCCTAAATTGCCTATTTGACTATAATTAGTGTCATCTAGCCCTATAGTTGTTTAGTCGTAGTTGGAACATTCGTTCCTTGGTGTCAAGCATGCCCGCGAGTCTTACATTGTGAATTATATGATTTTTCTCTTAAGTGCTACTTAGGTCTAGTTGATTATGTTGTTGATATTTCCTTGATGTTGCCTATTACTGGGCCTTTGTTTAAGCTGAGTTTTATTCCGTGAAGTTAATTGTTTAGGTGAGATTGGTTATAGTTTTTTTCCCTTGCCGGGATCGTGTGGTTTCTCTTATTATTCCTGTTGTTGATGATGTTGTTTGCCTTGTTGACTCCCTTGCCGGGATGTTATGGTTTCTATTATTGTTTATGCTGTTATGATATTGTTTGTATTGTTGACTCCCTTGTCGGGATGTTGTGATTTATGGTTCATATTGTTGATTTTTCTTGCCAAACTGTTGTTTTTGATATTGTTTGGGTGAGGAAGAGTGTAAATCACGAAGGGTGATGCCGTGTATTTATTTATTTATTGTGAGGAAGAGTGTAAATCACGAAGGGTGATGCCGTGTATTTATTTATTTATTGTGAGAAAGTGTGTAAAGCACGAAGGGTGATGCCGTGTATTTATTTATTTATTGTGAGGAAGAGTGTAAAGCACGAAGGGTGATGCCGTGTATTTATTTATTTATTGTGAGGAAGAGTGTAAAGCACGAAGGGTGATGTTGTGTATTTATTTATTTGTTATGAGGAAGAGTGTAAAGTACGAAGGGTGACGCCGTGTATTTATTTATTCATTTATGGTGAGGATGAGAGTGTAAAAGCACGAAGGGTGATGCGGTGCCATGTTTATTTTATTTAAGCATGAAGGATAATGTCATGCCATGTTTATTTTATTTAAGCACGAAGGATAATGCCGTGCCATGTTTATTTTATTATTTGTGAGGTTGAGAGTAAAAGCACGAAGGGTGATGCCGTGCACTTATTTTGGTGAGGATGAGAGTAAAAGCACGAAGAGTGGTGCCGTGCACTTGTCTTTGCATTTTATTCCGTTGTTCTAAATTTTGATATTTCTAGTGATCTCTTACTGCATTTATTGGCAAGATTTGATATTCCTCCTGTACTGCATGGATTTCTCTCCATGATTTACTCAAGAATTCTCCACCAGCTGAAGCATCAACATTTGCCTTCACACTATCAGACATACCCATGTAAAACTGCTTCCCCAACATCTGCTCTGGAATACCATGGTGAGGACATATAACCAACATCCCTTTGAATCGCTCCCATGTTTCTTGCAATGTTTTCGTTGGTATCTCATCAATTTGTTGAGTTGTCTTGTTGGGTGGACAGAACTTGTTCACAAAATGCTTGACTAACTCCTCCCATGTAGTGATGGAATTGATGGGGAGTGAGTTTAGCCAAGTCTGGGCTGCTCCTGTCACTGAGAATGGAAACAACAACAACTTTATTGCTTCCTGAGTTACGTTCGGATGCCTTTGAGTTTTTCAAATCGACAGGAAATTCTTCAAATGATGTTGGGGATCCCCAATGTATGACCCCAAAAATAGTCCCTTGTTCTGCAACAAGTGCATCATATTGTTTGTGATCTAAAAAGATTCAGCCTGTATCTGTGGGACTACAATCGCTGTGTCCAAATTCTCCGCCATGGGTTGTGCCCAGTCATATAAAGGAGCCTCTGGCACAAGAGATGACACACCATGCGCAACTGGGTCTACCACGTCATCCTTATTTGATGTTTTAGACTTCAATACTAAACAATAATATAAGTTAATTGTGCAGTACCCAATTTTCGAGTGCTGTCTAATAAGAAGAACCTGGTTCTTCTTGGTGTACTACTTTCTACTGTTGCGGAATAATAAAGCAGTAAAGTAAAGACACATAGATTTTTACGTGGAAAACACCTGGCTCAAAAGGCAAAAAACCACGACCTAGTCCTCAGTAGGAGTTTCTCAAACACTTCACTAAAAACTCTGAGCCAAACGGACTTACAAAATAAACTCTTTTGTAATCCTAGGACTAACTCTAATCCTCTTTGTATCAACTAGCCTCTAGCTAATTTCTACAGATTTCAAGCTAACTCTAACTTGAACAATGTGTACCTATTACAATTGCTTCTATGAAAGCTGAAAAGATACAATATTAAAACGCCTACTACAATCAACTAGACTCAATACATCAACAATGAAACTGTTTCTTCTAGTTGAACTGTAGCCTTCGCACAATACTTCTGCTTGCAAAATATCCTGAGAACTTTTGCTTTTCAGAACTTGATTCACTTTTGTCTTTGTGCGTCACCAATTTCAGCAGTAATACATTGAGTATTTATAGAGTCAGTTGTTGAGTACATGGTTCAATTCTGATCCAACTCTACCTGGGTATACGAGTTCGACTATGACTCAACTTCCTTCTCTATTTCTGTCCTTGCTGAAATCAACTTCAATCTTCTTTATCAGTTTGCAACCTTTTCGTATTAGTAGACATCCTTTTAGCTCTTTGATACTCAGCAATCACTGATATCTCCTATGCATGAACAATTCTTGTGCCAACTGTTCCGTTCAGATGTGTGTGCTCTGATGGACCTGGTTCAACTTGTCAATCTTCAAAACCCATTTAGTGACATGGGCCAACAAATTCCCTCTTTTTGATGATGACAAACTATGTGCTTTTATCCTGTATACACTTCAAACACTTTGTATAGTTTTAAGCATTAATCACTGAGCACTAGGTACAATAGGTTATAAATATCACTTTTTTGAAAAAACACACACACCCAGCACAACACATCTTCCCCCTTTTGGCATCATCGAAAAGTTGCAAAATGATACTTACCAAATTTTTAATTCTTACTCATGGACAAATTTTGGCAACTGCAGGTGCAAGCATGATTAATCAACACAAGAGACCAATAATGTAAGCTAAATTAGAAATTGAGACAATTTTTAAAATCAGCAAACTTCATTGATATAATACTGCACATTAAACACCAACAAATTAAAGCAAAAACGATCAATACACGAGCAAAACAAAAAGAACTGAAACCATAAAAGCTAGACACTGTCCCAAACTGGGCACTTGAAAGATAACTGGGAAGCACTGGATAAACCTAAGGCTAGGAGGGTGCAGACGAGGTTGGGTTCTTGGTTTGAAGGAGGGACAACATTTGGTGTAGAACACCTTCGTTTTTCTCTTTCTCCTTTGCAAGTTCTGCTTTTAAAGCATCACGCTCAACTTCCACCTCAATTGAACGAGATTTCAATCGAAGGATTTCCATATCCTTTAAATTGCTTTCCTGCACCAAAGTACGGACCTTGATGATTACAAGCTGCTTCCGAGATGAACCAAGTTCATTTGCGGAGCAGTGACAATATAATCACAAGACATCAGTGTATCCTTCCCAAAATAATATTTGGCCGTAGCCATCTCAGCCTTCTTCGCAGGAACGCCAAAGTGAGTTAGAACTGCAGTTAGAATAAAGCCATAGGGAATTGCATGAGCTTTAGTCCCATTCACCACTCTATCCAAGAGCTAGATTATGAACGGTGGCCAATTTATCTGCTTACCTCTGTACAGACATTCCATGAGGTCAAATCCATGTAATTTGCAATGTGTCTTCATTCTTGTCTGGGCAGTATGAATTTGATCACAAATTCAAAGAAAAGCTTATGCTCAGGCTTCATCTCACTCTTGTACACAGCCCCAGGTTCAAGCTCCTTCTCATTGTCGCAGAAGAATCTGGTGATACTAAGTGCTGAGGACATTCCATCTAAACAAGGCCATCGCTGCTTTGTGTAATATTCATACCCCTCAGCAGAAATATCTAGAATCACACCAAGTTCTTGAGCATCAAATGAGACATCAACTCCCTTGACCAAGGAGGTGACCCTGCCTCCAATGACTATGGCATTCCCCATGAACTCCACAACTTCATCCCTGACCAGCCTGCCTTCTATGCGAAGGACCATGTCCTTCCAGCCCTGTGCTGTCAAAAAATCCAGTAGATACCTCATTCCAGGCTCCTCTAATTCTTTCATCAACTTTCCCTTTAAGATCGTTCTCTTGCCAAACATGGAAACTCTGTCAGTAGCCACTTCTCCTATTTCCTTTTCCTCCTCTCCACTCCAGTCTGCATCATCATCCTCCTTAGTAGCAATTTTTACTTTCTTTGGCTTAGTCCTGATCCTTTTGACGGTGCTTGGAGTTGCAGCAGACACATCTGCTGACTTCTTTGAAGAATCCTTAGCCTGTTTGGGTTTTGGTGTCCTAACCACAACTGGAGCCAGCCACTCCTCTTGTTGGACCAGGTCCAACGTCTCTTCTTCAACAACTACAGCCTCAACAGGCTCTCCAACATTTGCTTTTCCTTTTGCTGCCCTCTTCCTCTTGCTCTCTAGCAGAGCCTTTTCTAACTTCTCTTCCTCCTCTCTTATAGAATTTCGCGTAGCACGTACCTTAGGAATAGGTACCTCAGCAGAATCAACAACTTTCCTTTTCTTCGAAGGAACTGAGGCTGTAGACTTCTTGGACTTTGAAGTCCTTCTTTTCTTGGGGTTATATGAGTCCCCCAACTTCCTCAATCTTTCAGCCAAAGTTTCTTCCCCAGAAGAAACGTGTTCATCTATTGCTTTCATCAATTTCTCTAACCCAACATCAACTTCCTCAACTCCACTAGTTCCCCCTAAGATTGTGACATCTTCTTCAAGATTTTCAAGAACGGGACTACATATTGCCAGTGTGGTACCATCCTCTCCTGATCCCCTCATATTTACATCTCCCTCCATCTCAAGAGGTTTCTCTTTCCCAAGTTTTCTTTGCCTTTTGGGCACTTCAACATCCACCACAAACCCCACCAACACAAATTATTGTTCAGCATTATTTATTTCAGAGATAGCATCAGAATTACCTTTCTCACCACTGGTTGAACCAGGTGCTTCATCTTCATTGGCTAATTTGAATGATTCATTAGACGATTCTGGTGTGGAGCCTTCTTCAGCATGCAATAATTCTTCCATGAATTTGGCTCTTGAACCAGAAGCCACAGATTTGCGTGCAAGAACATTTATACGTCGAGGCTTGGGGGCTGGGGTAGGGTTTTGTGTGGGTTCTGGGATTGTAGGGTGTTCAGGGGTTGTCGACTTTTCTGGAGACTCGAAACTATACACTGAGGGTGAATTTGAGTCTGATTCATAGTTACCTCCATCATAATCTCTGTTTGGATATGAATGAGAAGAAGCTGGTGGGGGTGACGACATGATTTTGAATTGCTTAGAGAGAAGAAAGACAAAATGCAGTAGAGATTGTGAGTTGAGTGAGTTGAACAAGGTTCGACTGTTGCTTTATGCACAATGGGTAATGATGGCCTTTTTATAACTTATAGCTGGGGAGATTACAACGGAAGAGTATTAACTCAAGTGGAATTCTAATCGATTCAAAATTTTCATTGATTAGACATTGATTGGATAGTTACTTTCCCCCTAAAACTAGGCTAATCAAGTAAGATGGGACTTCTTGAAACTGGTTCAATATTTGGGTAAGTACTAGAATTGAATTTGAACCATAAATAGATAGAGTCCTGCTCATGTATGACTGTACTTGAATTAATACATGTATGGAGATGAGAACGTACCTTGTCAGTAATGCGAACCATCATGGATGAACTAGGATCATCCAGGTAAAATACTTTATTTGCCTCAACTTACAAAAATAGAGAAACATCATTAGCAACTAGGGAATCATCTTAATACATGGCAGAATAGTATGGCAATAAAGACATAATACTGAGCAATGATTAATTTTCTTAATTACTAATTTGAATTTTCTAGCAAAAAACATTTTTTTTCAAAACTTTTCTCAATTTTTTCATCTTTTTCCAGTTTTTGTTTTTCAATTCGGTGATCTTAATCATTCCTAATTCAAGCCTGTTTCTCTCATAATGCTCCCTACTCAGTGCTTTGGTAAATATATCAGCAATTTGACGATCCGTAGCACAAAATTCAACTGAGATCATTCCCTTTTCATAGTTGTCCATCAGAAAATGGTGCCTAACATCTATGTGCTTAGTTCTCTTATGATGAACCGGGTTCTTCGTCATACTAATTGCACTAATGTTATCACATTAAATAGGAATACATCCCACATCTATACCAAAGTCCAGGAGTTATTGCTTGATCCAAAGCAACTAGGCACAGCAAGAGGCTGCATCCACATATTCAGCCTCAGCAGTAGACAGAGCTACTGAATTTTGTTTCTTGGTGGCCCAAGACACAAGGCAAGAGCCCAAGAAGTGGGCCATGCCTGAAGTACTTTTCCTGTCAACCAGGAAACCTACATAATCAGGATCAGCATATCCTACAAGGTCGAAATTACTACCTTTAGGATACCAAAGGCATAAATCAGTGGTGCCTTTCAAGTATCTTAAAATTCTCTTCACTGTAGTGAGGTTGGACTCCTTTGGATTTGCCTAAAACCAAGCACATAGTCCCACACTGAATACAATATCTGGTCTGCTGGCAGTGAGATATAGTAGAGACCTAATCATTCCTCTGTATACCTTCTGATCAACGGATGAATCGGGTTCATCCACATCCAATTTAGTAGTTGTGGCTCTGAGGGTGTCTATTTCCTTTGAATCTTCCATCTTGAACTTCTTGAAGAGTTCTTTCACATACTTTTGTTGATGAATCATTGTTCCATGTGGGTTTTTCTTGATTTGTAAGCCTAAGAAGAAGTTTAGCTCACCCATCATACTCATTTCAAATTCACTCCCCATTAGTGTAGCAAATTCCTTGCTAAGCTTTTCAGTAGTTGCCCCGAATATGATATCATCAACATATATTTGCACAATCAGAAGATCCTTCCCCTTTTCCTTTAGGAACAAAGTACTGTCAATTTTGCCTCGTTTGTACCCATGTTCCAGCAGGAATTTTGAAAATCGCTCATACCATGCTCTAGGTGCTTGGTTGAGACCATAAAGAGCCTTGTCAAGTTTATATACATGATCAAGTGACTCTTTGCTTTCAAAACCTGGAGGCTGTTTGAAAAATACATCTTCCTTCAAATATCCATTGAGGAAGGCACTCTTAACATCCACCTGATAGAGAGTGAATTCCATATATGCAGCAAATGCTATAAGAAGTCTGATTGCCTCCAATCATGCCACAGGAGATAATGTCTCATCATAGTCAATACCATCTTCTTGGTTGTATCCCTGAACAACCAGTCTTGCCTTATTTCTTGTAATAGTTCCATCCTCATCGAGCTTGTTCCTGAAGACCCACTTGGTGCCAATTACTGATTTGTCTAGTGGCCTGGGTACCAAGTGCCATACTTGACTCCTCTCAAATTGATTCAGCTCTTCTTGCATGGCAGTTACCCAGTCATCATCTTGTAGGGATTCACCAATGTTCTTTGGTTCGATTAAGTATAGGAAGGCATCAAACACACACAGATTTTTCAAGGAAGCTCTTGTTTTTATTCCGGATGACAGATCTGCTATGATGTTCTCAAGAGGGTGAGAACTATGATATCTGTGTGGTTTGAGAACTAATAGTTCAATTCTAGATAGTTCCATGTTGTTATGTTGTTGTGGAATAGGATCAAGGCCAGGAATCACATGTTAAATTCCCCCTGTCATGTTGCTTGGGGTGGTTGGACCTGGTCCATCACCTGTTCCATCTTCCATGGCTGCTTCAATGTGTTCACTGCTTCTCACCAGTCCAAGCTCCTCATCTTCTGGTTCCTGTCTCTCAGAAAGAGTGTTAGTTTCATCAAATATAACATGCACACTCTCCTCTACACACATAGTTCTTTTATTGTACACTTTATAGGCTTTACTATGTGATGAATATCCCAAGAATACTCCCTCATCACTTCTGGGATCAAATTTACCTAAGGAATCTTTGCCATTATTGTGCACATAGCATTTACATACGAAAGCCCTAAGATCGGATATGTTGGGCTTTCTTCCTTTGAGTAATTCATAGGGAGGCTTCTCTACCAGTGGCCTGGTCATGCATCTATTGATTATATAGCATGCAGTGTTTATTGCTTCTGCCCAGAAGTTGTGTGGTAGTTTGCT
>MDKH01100806.1:0-33174 GCA_005239495.1 Nicotiana undulata
TTTGTCAAAATGAAACAAGTTCTACAGAGATTGTTGTAATACCAGCATGTTCCAGGGAACTGACATGTTGGGCTGAACAATGATGTGTTGCGGACATTAAGATGGATGTGCAGCCAGCATAATTAGGCAAGACCAGGAATGATCACCATTAACAAGCAAAGGTTGACCGAGATGGTATGATAATGTCCTCCACCTCCAAATACACTCATTCGTGTGTGACATTGAGCCCGTTTGGATGGGCTTATTTTAAGTGACCTTGAAGCATAAGCCATAAATTAGGAATTCTAGGTTTTGGCTTTTGGTTTATTTTTGGTCATTTTAGCTTAAAAACAAGTCCTTAAAAGCACTTTTGTACTTTATCCAAACACTGCAAAATGGCTTAAAAACACTTAAAATAAACCAATACAAACGGGCACATTGTGATGATTAAAGGTGTTAACTAAAGTCGCATGGAGCAAACTTTTAAAAACTTCAAATCTCTTGGGATTCATGCGGATTTACCGAAGAACAGAACATAGTGGAAGCAAACTATTCAGATAGTTGATACCAACAGGTTGATATTAAGGTCTATTCATTGTTGGTTTCATATTGCATTGCCCGGTATTTTTAAGTATTCTTTTGAGCTGGGTTAGGTATTTGGTAGCAGATCCCAACTAGTTTGTGATTGTACTGTTGTATAAGTTCATTCTGTATTTTCTTTGATATTAGTGCTCTCTAGCGTAGCCAATGGTTGTATATTTTTTTCTGTTAGTGGATTCTCTACCTTTTGTTGATTCTTGTCTCCAATAACATATTTTTTAACAGGTATGCTTGCCATCAGTAGTGAAAGAATTTCTTCAGTTGGCAAAAGTAACTAATCTAGATGTGCCTGATAACTTTGTATCAAGTGGTGTGCTCGACTCTGATCATTCAATCTCTTTTGGTGGTAGAGAGAGGCTTGACATGTTTTTCCCATTTGATCCTTGTCTGCTATTGAGATCTGACAGGTTTGTTTCTAGATTGGACTATTGACTTCTCAAGTGCATTAATTGGGTTGATCTTGATTGGATATTCAAGTACCTTAGGAGATAATATTTGGTCTGCTATTCGTATTAATTAGTATGTTCTTATGTCTCATCTTATCATATGTTTTGGAAGATTCATCCGGCCAAATTTTGTGTACTGGTCAATGGTTCGGAGCTCATATGACAACGATGAGGATGATGATGAGGGTACTAGTGATGAAGACGATATTGAAATCTGTACTGCAGGGAAGGGGATGAATATAGCTGATGGAGTCGCCAGAAGTTATGATCAGGATCTTGATGAATTTGATAATGAAATGAGCAAAATGTCCATAACACCTAAAGTTGCTCAATGGTTTGGAGGTGAATTACGACCTGACATGCAGATGCCTTCAAGAATCAGACCATGTCCGGAGTCCTTGTAGGGATTAATCTGTCTGTTTGATTGTCATGAAAGAGGAAATGCTTGCCTTGCATGACAAGAGTCGGACCATGTCATTGAGAGTTGGAAATGCTTGTCCTTGACCGTGGTTGCCACGAGCAAGACGTGAAGATAATGCAATATTTCGTTGGACTCAGATTTGTTAGGCCTCCACTCCTGCCTGCTTCACATCCCATGAAATGTTAGGAGTTCAATTTTTGTATTTATAGCAAAAGCTATTTGTAATATGTAGCTATAGTTCTGATATCAGAACTAATGGTTAAAATAGGTGAAGTTCTCTTTATTCTCTTGTTGGTGTTAATACATTATGAGGCTACACGCCCAATATAAGAGTGTCTATATTTGGAAATGTAATGCTCCAGGCGAAGAGTGCAAAACAACTACTATATTTTCTCTCATCTCACTTTATTAGTATAAATGTTATTTAACTTTACACCCACTCGAGCAAAGTTGCAATATATCTAAGACACCATATTATCCATAATCACACTTGATTATATGATTAGTTTTTTTTGACAAAAAAAAATTTCACCATTAAAATTTATAGCTGATACTGGGAGTACACAGAAACTTTACATTCCGACTCGAGCGAAGTAGCATTATATTTATAGCATAGTTTTCTCCATAGAAAATGATAGCATTATGGAAGGTACTTAATGGCAACAAACCACACACGTCCGTTACACATTTTCAGATAGTAGGCTGGGACGAAAAAATCTTTATCATGACTACGCTGTAATAATGAAATACTACTAAATAAACAGACTGCACAGCTTTCTATGGGTTGAGGGCGAAGAACAGAAGCACTCCTATTTATAAGGTTCTCTCATCTCCAGGGGAAGTTAGCAACTCCAGAAGGACTATTATTTGAAGTTTCAACAACCAGATTAACGGGCCCACCACTCGCCTCGCTTAGGGTTTCGAGTGATGGAGGACTTCTGGCAGCTGATGTTAATGTTGCTGGGGTACCAAAGGCATCGGAATCCCCTGGCTTTAGCTGCCTCTGACCTTCCGTGCTGAAGGTACCAACAATAACCTGCAGCAAGAAAAAAGGTCGGACTCCTTGTGTCAAAATAAGAGATGTGATGGAAATAAAACTAATCTGGAACATATGAAAAATAAGGAGTACATATTTGGCATAAAGTTCCATGTCAAACCTGAACAGCAGCTGCCGCTGTAAGAAGCCCTGCCACACCGCCACCCAAAACTCGGCCATCCGGCCCAGCTAGTGACACACTCAAACCACCTGTTCTGCTGCGTTGACCACCAGATTCCAAGAGAAGAAAGGAACCAGACAGTTAGGATCTCAAACCGTCCCTGTACAAGTTACCCAATATTTTTGATTCAGAATGAGCATTGTCGTTTGACCCATGAGAGGACATGTGATGGTACTGAATAATATCCAAGCATGTGTTAGCCAAGAGCGTCAAACACTTGATCGAGTGGTTAACATGGACAGCCTATGACCTTGGTCTGTTGAATTCATACCAGGCAAAACACATGCTAAACATGAGAGTCAGTATGGTAACTCATTTGTACACTAATCTCTATTTATGCAAGCAGAAATATTAACATGGAAATACAAACCTCATAAGTTACAGTTCCACCTGATGTTGCTGCTTGCCAAAGTGTTGCGTTAGATATGGAGCCATTGGCTGACAGAATGCACACTGCTTGTGAGGTACTTTGGGAGAATGACATTAGTTTTGCCAATACATCCTGAGAAGCCAAAAAGCTAGAAATATTGATTTGAATATTCAAACATATAGAGGATCTGGAGTTTTTATATCAAGTCGATTCGTAGAATTAACCAAAATTCACACATTAAGTTAAACTTACTCCAATCTAACATTTCAAGTTTTCAACCCAAACTTCACTTCAGAATATCTAAAGAAGACCATTTAGTCAGTGAACTTACAGAATACATTTATTTCACGGATAGAAAGATATTCACGCTGTACCTTAAGATGAGTAAATCATTTTGAACAACTAATTATTTATTTCACGAATAAAAGGATTTGATGTACCTATAAAGGAGTTAATCATTTTGAACTATAAAAACAAGGCAAGAAGAAAGTGATGATGCCACCATAATAAGTCCACGGGACATGCTCAAAAAGCATGACTAATACTAGCTTTAACCCTACTAACAAGAATATTGAAAGACAAAAACACAAATCACCTGCTGATCAAGAGAGATTAAATTAAGACCATACCTCTCCAGCTTTTATTGTAATAACATGTGGTCTAAATCCAACCCCTGCTGCTGCTGATCCTGCAAATAGAGTACCCCATGAACGACTTGAAATTTGGCAGAATTGTACATAACAAAGCCGCTAAACTCCAAAGTACAAGATTTCAACAAACAAACTCTTTTAAATACCAGGTTAAGATTTGGTGATTAGCATAAGAGCGGAATGCTACTCTTTCGGCTAAACTTCATAATAAAGTAGGCTTACAGGATAAGTAAGAGTTAATGAGTTTTTACCCTCCAGCAGCTCCTTAAAAAAGGTTCCAATATATAATATCCTAATTTCACTGCAGTCCCAATGAGTAAATATGCAGTAAATAGGATACATCTCCATTCTCATACACCCTTAAAAAGATTTCCCCTTTATCTTAGTAAGTGCAAAATATAACCAAAATCAATAAGAAAAACAATAGCAGTCCCTGATTATGTACAATAATTTATCACAAATTCACCCAAATAAAGTTGAAAACTGGTTAAAATATCAGACTGCTATTAAAAATATTGAGTCTTTTAGTATGATATAAAAAATGGTAGCCATATAAGAGTAAAGCAATGTTAGTGCCAACACAAATAAACAAACACGGGCAAATATAAATAAACAATTACAGGAAAACATAAATAAACAAGTACAGAAATACAATTAAATAATATGACATGTGCAGAGCATAATAGTTTACTTCTTATAGTAAGCATTTACCTAAATCAGCTAGTTGCTGCTGCTTTCGGCCAGAACCAGGTGGTCTCCCCCTACCCTTTTTCACCGCCGACTCAGTTGCTTGCGGCGGCGTAGGAGACGAAAATCCACTACCGGTGACCTGCTACAGCGGCGGAGGAGAAATCATCCCAGGGTTCGCGGAACCCTCAGGAGCATACTTCCTCGGTCTTCCGCGTTTTCGTTTAGCAGGTTCAATTGAGATAGGGTTTACATTGAGCGGAGCTGCGATAGTGACGGAAGGATCGCCGGCGGCGGGAACTTGAAAAGACGGCGTCGGAGAAGTGGAAGAGGAAATTGGTTGCATCAAAGGGTTGTACGTTGCCGTACGATCATCCGCAGCAAAGGGTGATACTGATCCCAGGTTTTGCATTGATACGTGAACTCCATTGGATTCTCCAACTGACATTTTTTTTTTGTTTTTCCCTATTTTCACTAATTATTTACTACACCAGTATTCTTTACATATTTTTCTATTTATATTTTCAACACAAAACCCTTAAATATGAAAACGACGAAAAATGTCTTTAATTAGAATTGGAGTGATTTAAAGCAAACGGAAAAAGGAAAAAACATAAAGTGGAAAAAGTAAGTTTTGTAAAAATTTAGCTCAAAGTAATAATATATAACAAGAAAATAGACAATAATGTAGAGAGCAAGAGATGAGAACTTCTTATTTCTTTCTGTTTCAAGTGTGTAGTATCACATAGAGGTTATGAAGGTAGGAGAGTTACAACTTACAACCATAACTCCCCCTTGAATGTCCATGGATAATGTGCCTAGTTAAAACCTTACTAGGAAAAAATTCAGTGGGAAAAAAAATCTTAGTGAAGGAAAAAGAGTAACATATCTTGTAATACACATTTGTCTCCCCCTGATAAAAACATCACTTTATTTTTCGGAGACGACGAATTCAAAGCTTGTATAACTTCTATAATGTTGAGATAGCCAATGCCTTAGCAAATTATTCCGTCAAATTATCACTTGAACAAATTTGTTGAACATCTATTTCATCATTTTGTTGATGATTGTGTCTGACAAAGAACTTTGATGAAATATACTATTTATTGTGTCTTCTTCAATATATCCTTCTTTCAATTGAGATAAGCAACACCAGCGTCTTCACTATTATTGGAATCTTCTCTTCAAAGAAAGGTCACACATTTCCAAATTTATAATATGGAAATTATCACACAAATAGATTGTTTGAATAACGGACTTCAGAAAATACATGTATTTGCATAAACAACAAAACTTGACAATATTTATTAGAATAAATAAATCTATATCAAGAATTCCTTTTGCAATATAGTACTAATAGTATTCCAATATCTTAATATATAACTAGATCTCGCTAGCATATTATTATACTCATGGTTCTAGCAAGATACATAGTGTACCAATTGCAATTGACAAAATAAATCATGTAGGCCATGATTGCTCTAATCCACGTAAGGATTTGATGAAGTTTTATTTAATGAATTTCTTGAGAACCTTAATATACTTCAAAACAGTTTAAATCCTTCAATGATTTTTATATACGCATATCAAATTTATCCGGTATTGCCAGACTAAAATCTGAAAGCAACTGCGTCCACCACGAGAGAACATGTTTCCATATAATCAATGCTAAGATTTATGAAAAATCTTGTGTCACCCCACTGCTTTATACTTTCAGGTGTTGGGACTATCAGTCCAAAACTTCACGTTTTCCAAGTGAAGTCAATCTTGATTGTGTATTTTTCACTACCAATCATTTATCTGTCCAAATTTCATGACAGATTTGAGCTCAAGATCCTCGTCAATATTAAAAATATTGGGCGCTACATTATATCAACAATATCATCGATGATCATTTTACATCGGTTCCATCATCACACAATTAAGACATAACTTATCGAGATCTCATTATTTTCAGGTACCTGAGCCTCTTTCATGAGGTCTTATAAAGTGTTATGTCATTATTCTCTTACAGATCACTTGCCTCCTTAGTATGACCATCTTTATTATTTGCTCCCCTCCTTCTTCAAGGAGTTTTATCTTTTTAACCGATTAGTCTATTACGCTTCATGCGTTCCAAAGACTATGTCCATCATGAACTTTATTCTATTTGGAGCATTAGCAGCTGAAATATAATATTTAGTTCTGGGTAAGCAAATACACATGGCAATATTTTATAAATGAATTATCACTTGAATTTCAAGTTCACATTTTCTTATACGAGGATCTAGGTACACTCATAATAATTCATTCCATTATTACTTTTTCAGCTGTTAATTTTCTCCCCTTAATGCTGGGATCACAAACACATATCCCCAAGTTTCTTTGGGGACCCATCATTGTATATTGTGGTGGAACAACTAAATCATATAGAACATCCCTATTTCTAGATGTAAATTATTTGGTTCCTGACCCTGAACCAATTGTGATAGAGATAATTTATTATAACTTCGCTTGATGCGTACAAGAGTTTATGTATGTTAAATAATACATCTCATAATCAATGATTTAGCTATAATTGGAGGCATACAATTTCTACTAAACCAAGTTGGATTCAAACCAACAATATCAAGAATTTGTTGGAATATCATTCTTCCAATTGAGATAAACAAATATCATCGCCTTCACTATTATTGGAATCTTCTCTTCAAGGAAAAGTCACATATTTGTTGTGTGTTGAGTCACTTGCCTTTTCAGTTGCTGATATATTAATATGACTTGAATAAGTATCAACAATTGAATGCCTTGTGAAATAATAATATGACAGCACTCTCACATACAAATAGATTGTTTGAAGAACGGACTTCAAAAAATGTATGCATTTGCATAAACAACAAACCTTGACAATATTTGTTAGAATAAACAAATCTATATCAAGGATGCCTTTTGCAATATAGTACTAATAGTATTCCAGTATCTTAATATAGGAATTAAATTATATCTCGCTAGCATATTTTTATACTCATTGTTCTAGCAAGATACACAGTGCACCAATTGCAATAGACACAAAAATAAATCATATACGCCATGGTTGCTCTAATCCACATAAGGATTTGCTGAAGTTTTACAAATGAATTTCTCGGGAACCTTAATATGCTTCAGAACAGTTCAAATCCTTCAATGATTTTTATATACGCATATCAAATTTATCGGGTATTTCCAGACTAAATCTGAAAGCAACTGTATCCACCACAAGGGAACATGTTTCCATATAATCAATGCCAGGACATTTACGTAAAATCTTGTGTCACCCTACTGGCTTTATACTTTCAGGTGTTGGGACTATCAGTCCAAAACTTCACGTTTTCCAAGTAAGTTAATCTTGATTGCGTATTTTTGATTGACCAATCATTTATCTGTCCAAATTCCATGACATATTTGAGCTCAAGATCCTCGTCAATATTATAAATATTGAGCGCTACATTATGTCAACAATATCATCGATGATCATTTTACATTGGTTTCATCATCACACAATAAAGACATAACTTATCGAGATCTCATTATTTTCAAGTACCTGAGCCTCTTCCATGAGGTCTTATAAAGTTTTATATCATGGTGCTCTTACATAGCACTTGCCTCCTTAGTATGACCATTCTGCTCCATTCCTTTTTCAAGGAGTTTTATCTTTGGAACCAATTAGTCTATTACGTTTCATGCGTTCCATAGACTATGTCCGCCATTGATTTTATTCTATTTGGAGCATTAGCAGCTGAAATATAACATTTCGCTTTGGGTCAGCAAATACGCTTGGCAATATTTTGCAAATGAATTATCACTTGAACATCAAGTTCACATTTTCTTGTACGAGGATCTATGTACACTCATAATAATTCATTCCATGATTACTTTTTCAGCTACCCATTTTCTCCCCCTAATATTGCGATCACCAACACATTTCCCAACCTTCTCTGGGAACACATCTTTGTGCATTGCCAATTCTGATAGGGAGAAGTTATCATAACTTGTTGGTTAGATGCATACATGTGTTGTTGTATATTAAATAATATATATCATACCAAATTTCTATTTGGAATCTTTTTTCTCATAACCAATGGTTTAGCTTAATTGGAGGCATACAATTTCTGCTAAACCAACTTGTATTTAAACCAGCATTACCAAGATAATTATCATATTTATATTCTGGAACTGTGCTCTAATAATTTGAGCAATCAACCTTGCAAAATCCAAATTGCAAGTTGATAATAAATGCACATGTGACCATACAATAGATGCATCTATTAAAATCATATAATAGTAAACGGTCCACATGGCAGGTGACTGGGCACATATATATATCACCTTCTATTCGGTCCAGAAATCAAGGGAGTCAATCCCAACCTTAACTGGTATATCATGAGAATAAGCAGCACAAGAGAATTCTTGAAGAACCTTCTATTTCTTCAATATATGCCAATGTGAATTCTCAATTAATTTTCGCGTCATAATTGAACCGGAATGGCCAACTAATATTTGTTTCAGTAAACATTCAACTTACTGTGGCATGTGATTCATTCTTCATGCTTATACATATGTAGTACAAATGAAAGAAAAGTCGAGTAACCTTTCATATTTACCCGATATGATTATTGTAATATGAAGATATTCAATCTTCCTTTCATTTATAGTCTCAATATGAATTTTACAATTGTTACTTTGAGCTAAGTTTTACAATTGTTACTTTGAGCTAAGTTTCTTAACATGTTAATAAACTAAGCTCAAAGTAACAATATAAAACAAGAAGACAAGTAGAATAAGAGAGAAGAGATAACTTTCATATTTCATTAAGTGTTCAAGTGTGTACAATTTGATATCCAAACCCTATATTTATAGGATGATATAAGTAATACAAAGGGATGCCATGAACATGGTATTGACTAGTGAAATCATGGGGGAAGATCATGGAGGAGGTTATGGAGGTGTGGGGTTACAACCATAATGGTAAGAAGTAGCGGGAATAATGGAGAAGAGTAGTGAGAGTTATATTTGATTAGTGGACATCCATATAATATGTATTGTATAACACTCCCCTTGGATGTCCACGGATAATGTGTCTCGTTAAAACCTTACTTAGAAAAAACCATGTGGGAAAAAACCTTAGTGAAGGAAAAAGAGTACACATATCTAGTAATACGCATTTCCTGCTGCTTCATTTAAAACCTTGCCAGGAAACCCCAGTGGGATAAAACCTTAGCTAAGGAAAAAAGAGTACAACGCGTATTTGCCTCCCCCTGATGAAACATTAATTTATTTCTTGAAGGAAATGCATATCAATCTTGTATATCAACTTCTCCAACATTGAGGTTGACAATGCCTTAGTGAACATATAGCGAAATTATCACATGAACAAATTTGTTGAATATCAATTTCAGCATTCTGTTGAAGATCATGCGTCTGAAAACTTTGCTTTATTATGTCTCCTTCAATATATTCTTCTTTCAATTGAGCTATGCAAACAACATCATCTTCAATATTATCGGAATCTTCTCTTCAAAGGAAAAATCACAATCTGTTGTGTGTTGAGTCACTTGCTTTGCTAGTATATTGACATGACTTGAATAAGTACCAACGATTGTCTGCCTTGTGAATTAAAAATATGGAAGTACCCCCACATACAAATAGATTTTTTGAAGAACGATCTTCAGAAAATGTCTGCATTTGCATAACCAACAAAATCTTGACACTACTTCTTAGAATAAACAAATCTAGATCATTGATTCCTTTTGCAATATAATACTAATACTAATAGTATTCCAATATCTTCATATAGGAATAAAAATATATCTCGCTAGCATATTGTTATACTTATGGTTCTAGCGAGATATATAATGCACCGATTGCAATAGACACAAAAGTAAATCATGTGCGCCATGATTGTCCAATGCACATAAAGATTTGTTGAAGCTTTTATTTAATAATTTTCTTAGGAACCGTAATATGCTTCAAAACAGTTTAAATCCTTCAATGATTTTCATATACACATATCAAATTTACCAGGTATTGCCAGGCTAAAATCTGAAAGCAACTGTATCCACCACAAGGCAACATGTTTCCATATAATCAATGGTATGGCATGTACGTAAAATCTTGTGTCACCCCACTGCTTTATACTTTCAGGTGTATGGACTATCAGTCCAAAACTTCACGTTTTCCAAGTGAAGTCAATCTTGATTGCATATTTTTCATTGATCAATCATTTATCTGTCCAAAATCCATGACAAATTTGAGCTCAAGATCGTCGTCAATATTAAAAATATTGAGCGCTAAATTATATCAACAATATCATCGATGATCATTTTACATCGGTTCCATCATCACACAATTAAGACATAACTTATCGAGATCTCATTATTTCAGGTACCTGAGCCTCTTCCATGAGGTCTTATAAAGTGTTATGTCATGGTGCTCTTACATACATTTGCCTCCTTAGTATGACCATCTTTATCATTTGCTCCTCTCCTTCTTCATGGAGCTTTATCTTTGGAACCGATTAGTCTATTACGCTTCATGCGTTCCATAGACTATGTCCATCATGGACTTTATTCTATTTAGAGCAATAGCAGCTGAAATATAACATTTAGCTTTGGGTCAGCAAATACGCATGACAATATTTTACAAATAAATCATCACTTGAACATCAAGTTCACATTTTCTTGTACGAGGATCTAGGTACACTCATAATAATTCATTCCATGATTACTTTTCAGCTGCCAATTTTTACCCCCCTAATGCTGGGATCACAAACGCATATCCCCAACTTTATTTGGGGACCCATCATTGTGCATTGTGTGGAACAATTAAATTGTATAGAACATCCATATTTCTAGATGGAAATCATTTGGTTCCTGACCCTGAACAAATTGTGATTGGGAGAATTTATCATAACTTGGCTAGATGCGTACAATTGCTGTTGTATGTTAAATAATACATCTCATAACCAATGGTTTAACTATAATTGGAGGCATAGAATTTCTGCTAAACCAAGTTGTTTAAACCAGCAATATCAAATTATCATAGTTTATATTCTTGAACTGTACTCTAACAATTTGAGCAATCAACCTTGCAAAATTCATACTGCAAGTTGACAACAAACGCACATGTGACCATACAATAGATGCATATATTAAAATCATATAATAGTAAACGGTGCACATGGCAGGTGACATGGCCCATATATATCACCTTTTATTTATTCCAAAAATCAAGGGATTCAACCCCAACCTTAATTGGTACATCATGAGAATAAGCAACACAAGAGAATTCTTGAAGAATCTTCTATTTCTTCAATATATGCCAATGTGAATTCTCAATTAATTTTCGCATCATAATTGAACCGGGATGGCCAACCGGTCATGCCAACTGCTGTTTATTTCAATAAATATTTAATTTACTATGGCATGTGATTCCATCATCATGCTTATACATTTGCAGTACAAATAGAAGAAAAGTCGGGTAACCTTTTATATTTACCCGGTATGATTATAGTAATATGAAGATTTTCAATCTTCCTTTCATTTAAAGTCTCAATATCCCAACCACTTTGGCTAATATATTTCAAACTCAAAAGGTTTCTTTTGAGACTTACTACAATATTAATTTCAAGAACAATTTCATTAATCCGGGTAGTACAAATTCGCTTCAGGTGATTTTGTACTACAAGATCTTTTGTCACACCATCTATATGGTGAATATCTCCTTCACGGAGCAAAACATATCATACTAATTGTCATGGTCGAAGTCATCATAAGCAAAACCATTTCTTACTTTAAGTTTGCCTTTAATAACTTTTTATAAGGCATGACATAATATTTTTGGCGTACCGCATGTACGCGACCAATGACATATTCATGTAACCACATTGTAGTATTCATTATCTTTATTTCTCTCAAACCTCCCTTAGAGGTGAGTTGTGGTATTTATACAACCATGCATAAGCACATTCTTATGCATAATTTATATCACATGTATATTTTCACATTCACTTTCAGGAATGAGTCTACAATTAACTTACGTTAATATTTAAGACTTGGTCTAATTTGTGTTACTTAGCAATTTAGTTTTATTTGTGCAGATGTATATATATGGAGTACCTCTGCATTCGAGTTGCAAACAAGAGCATATTTCGATGTCTTGATATCATCTCCCATATGTACTGCTCCGACAGTTTGCAAGCCAATTTTATGAAATTGTTAATTATTGATAACGTTTCTAACTAACCTTATAAATAAAAATAATTAAAATTTGTGTTGTGATCGAATAAATTTTTTATGACTAAGATAGTTATATTCCATTTATATTTGATCATGTAGTTGTTCGTGAAAAAGATCAATGTGAACTTTCATTAAAGTTCGGAAAAAAATAACTGATCATTAGAAAGTAGTATATCATGATAGGCTCAACGGTGAGTCCACTTGGCTTATTATGCCATTGTATGAGAATAAGACATTTGGTTTGATTTGTGGTGCACAATAATGATAAGAGTTGGTTCGAGTTCCAACTCATTATGACATAACATGTCTTTATATGGGTAGACATTGGGTTTGAGTCCCAATGCACCATATTGATTATATAATGATGACTAATGAAAATAATGTATTTTTCATGAAAATAACATGAAGCTTGTCCCACTTGATTTGCTCCATTCTTGAAGTGAATGTGATTTTTATAGCATTGCATAATGAAGATAAGTGGTTGACCAATGACCGTGGGCGTGCCAAAGATCAAATACTAATAGTCATCATTATGGTAAATGTAAAAATGAGAACAATAAGGGTTCTCAAAGTAGTCCTTCAAAATGTGAAGGCAATGTTTGCCATCAAATTGGTATGGAAAAATAATAAATCACGTCACTGATTATGATCCATTCCTTGAAGAGAATGTGACTTGTAATAAGCATTGAGAACGTTGAACCATTCCTGAAGGTGAATGTGGCAATATCTGAAAAATATAATAAAGATGTGCAATGTGTGATTGGATCAATACCACACAACTCACCTCTACGGGAGGTTTGAGTGAAATAAAGAGAATGAACATTATTGTGGTTACATGAATATGTCATTGGTCGGGTACATGTGGTACACCAAATATATTTTGCATGTCTTATAAAAGGTTATTAAAGGCAAAATTAAAGCAATAAATGATTTTACTTATGATGATTTTGACCATGACAATTATTGTGATATGATTTTCTCCGTGCAGGAAATATTCACCATATGGATGGCGTGACAAAGATTGTAGTACAAAATAAATTAAGAGCTCCGAAAGAGTGAATTTATTACTACCCTGATTAATAAAATTGTACTTGACATTAATATTATAGTAAGTCTCAGAAGAAACTTTTTGAGTTTCAACATATAAGCCACAATGGTTGGAATTTGAGACTATAGGAAGATTGAATATCTTCACATTACTATAATCATACCGGGTAAATATAAAAAGGTTACCGAATTTTTCTTCTATTTGTACTACACAAGTATAAACATGATGATGGAATCACATGCCACAAGTAAACTAGAGGTTTACTGAAACAAATATAAGTTGGCATGACCGGTAGGCCATCCCGGTTCAATTATGATGCGAAAATTGATTGAGAATTCATATTGGCATATATTGAAGAAATAGAAGATTCTTCAAGAATTCTCTTGTGCTGCTTATTCTCATGATGTAGCAGTTAAGGTTGGGATTAAATCCCTTGATTTATGGAATGAATAAAAGGTGATATATATATGGGCCCAGTCACCTGCCATGTGGACTATTTACGATTATATGATTTTAATAGATGTATCTATTATATGGCCGCATGTGCATTAGTTATCAACTTGCACTTTGGATTTTGCAAGGTTGATTGCTCAAATTATTAGAGCACGGTTCCAAAATATAAATTATGATAAATATCTTGATAAAGCTGGTTTAAATCTAAGTTGGTTTAGCAGAAATCATATGCCTCCAATTATAGCTAAACCATTGGCTATGAGATGTATTATTTAATATCCAACATCACTTATACGCATCTAGCCAAGTCATGATAAATTCTCCCTGTTACAATTGGTTTAGGGTCAGGAACCAAATAATTTCCATCTAGAAATATAGAAGTGCTATTTGATTTAATTATTCTACCACAATGCACAATGATGGGTTCCCAAAGAATGTTTGGGATATGTGTTGGTGATCCCAGCATTAGGGGAGAATATTGACAGCTGAAAAAATGATAATTCATTTGCAAAATATTGACAGGCGTATTTGTTGACCCAAAGCTAAATGTTATATTTCAGCTACTAATGCTCCAAATAGAATAAAGTCCATGATGGACATAGTATATGGAACACATGAAGCGTAATAGACTAATCGATTTCAAAGATAAAACTCTTTGAAGAAGGAGAGGAGCAAATGATAAAGATGGTCATACTAATGAGACAAGTGCTCTGTAAGAGCACCATGACATAACACTTTATAAGACCTCATGGAAGAGGCTCAGGTACCTGAAATAATGAGATCTCGATAAGTTATGTCTTAATTGTGTGATGATGGAACCGATGTAAAATGATCATCGATGATATTGTTGATATAATTTAGCGCTCAATATTATTAATATTGACGAGGTTCTTGAGCTCAAATCTATCATGGAATTTGGACAGATAAATGATTGGCCAAATGAAAAATATGCTATCAAGATTGACTTCACTTGGAAAATGTGAAGTTGGACGGATAGTCCCAACACCTGAAAGTGAAATGTAAAATCAAGTCGATAGACATAAAGATGACTTGTGGCACAACAAGAATTGCAAATATCATAGCATTGATTATATGGAGATATGTTCTTCTGTGGTGGATGTAGTCATTTCAGGTTTTGGTCCGACAATACATTTGATATGCGTATAATAAAAATCATTGAAGGATTTAAACTGTTCTGAAGCCTATTAAGGTTGTCAAGAAATTTATTAAATAAAGCTTCAACAAATCCTTATGTGGATTAGAGCAAGCATGACGTGCATGATTTATTTTTGTGTCTGTTGCAATTGATGCACTATTTATCTAACTAGAACCATGAGTATAACAATATGCCAACGAGATCTAGTTTTATTCCTATATGAATATATTGGAATACTGTTAGTACTATATTGCAAAAGGAATCCTTGATATAGATTTGTTTATTCTAACAAATATTGTCAAGGTTTTGTTGTTTGTGCAAATGCAGGCATTTTCTGAAGTCTACTCTTTAAGCAATCTATTTCAACTGATAAAGCAAGTGACTCAAGACAAAACAGATGTGTGACTTTTCCTTGAAGAGAAGATTCCAATAATAGTGAAGGCGATGATATTTGTTTATCTCAATTGGAAGACGTGAAGAGGACAAAATAAAGCATATATTTCATCAAAGTTCTTTATGAGACACAATTTTCACCAAGTGGTGAAATAGGTGTTCAACAAATTTTTTTCGCTTGATAATTTGGTGTTTTGTTCAGTGAAGTATGAGCAACCTCAACATTTGAGAAGTTGGTATACAAGATCGGAACACGTTATCTCGGAGAAATAAATTATTTATTTCATCAGGGGGAGCAAATATGCACTGTATTCTTTTTTCCTTGGCTAAGGTTTTATCCCACTAGATTTTCTTGCAAGGTTTTAACGAGGCAGCAAGTAATGCGTATTACAAGATATGTGTATTCTTTTTCCCTCATTAAAATTTTTTTGGTAATATGGTAAGAAGAACACAGCCAAATAGAATAATATGATATGGAAGAGTATCATATTATTCAAACTGGAAAACTAGAACATCAAACATACCACTAAAATCTAATTTGGAATGCTATATTCAAACTAAATATACCATAATATTCTAATTTGGAACAACCTCACGTGACTTTTGGTATCCCAAAGTCAATTTTGTGTCACTGGATGGTAGAAAGAAAGAACACAAATTGCAGAGACAAAACTTAATGGGCGTTTGGACATAAGAACTGTAAAATTCCAAAAAAGTGAAAATAAATTTCAAGTGACTATTTGAAAATTAGAGTTGTGTTTAGATATAAAAATAATTTTAGGTTGTTTTTGAATTTTTATGAGCGATCTGAGTGAAAGTTTTGAAAAATAGCCTTTTAGAGTTTTTAAAATTTTTGAAAAAATTCAAAATTTATCTTTAAGTAAAAATTAAAAATTTTGTGACTCGATTTAAAAAAAAAGGTTTCAAGACTACAACGACAATGAAAGATAAAAAATCTAACAAAGAAGTTAATGATACGAAGTCCCAGTAACTGTGAACTGGTCTTAACTACTTTCCTCTTAAGCAAAAAAATTTCAATGGTTCACCTCAGATTTTTGTACGATAATTTAATTTTAACTAATGCGTTTGATATTTGTTTTCTTAAAGTTGTGTACCATTTAAGAATAGCCAGAACTCAACCAAAACCCTCTTGAATTTCCTAGTTCTGTTAAAATTCATATTTGTTGATAAGACAACATGAATTGATTACCATGTGATTGGAGTGCTTAATTTTTTGGTCTCTACTTTGTCGATGTTTACTGAAAAATCGTTGTGCCAAAAACGATGACTCGATCATATCACCAAACACGTCATTTACTCTTTTTCTTTTCTTTTTTCTTACTCATAATTTTTCACTATTAATCCTAATAAACCATTAAAATGCTTCAATAATAATACCAAGTTCAGTGCTTGATCTTCAATTAAAGTTCGTTGCCATGGGAGCAACTAATAACTCAAGGAAACCTGGGATTGTTTTCAGCCTTTAAAGAGGAAGAAGTGTTGCTTTTGGAACAAAGCGGGAGAGGAACAAAAAAAATTATGACTGGAAATAATGAAATCCACCGGAAGTGATTCAGATTCTGGCCATATTTCCAATAAATGGTTTCGATCAAGACCCCTTTTTCCTCTCCTTCATTTTTCAATATTATGAATTTAAAAACTAAAACAACACTACTCACCCTCTCAAGAATTAGTTCCTATATTTGTCTTACATATTAGTAGATCTGGATATTTGTTTACCCTAAAAACGGATAACAATGAAATTTATATCTGGTTTTAAGGATATATGATTTCACTTGGCACAAAATAAAAAAATACGTAAATTGATATTAATTATTGATTGTAAAAAGAAATGAAGCAAACTAAACGAGTTGTGCAGCCTAAGCAGATATTTTACTAGAAAAATATAAGCAGAACAACAGAGTATTGAAAGCTTAAGAGAAAAGTAGTATATTGCTTTGAATAATGTGAATCTGGTGCCTTTAAAAACAATTAAACCCCTCTTTATAAAGTAGAGGACTTCTACTTATGAAATCCCATGATTGGCTAATTAACCGATCTTGTCTTGACACATGCCGAGATTCTTGCCGTGATCCTCGCTCAATCACGGATGTTTCGGCTTACCCATTACTTGACTAGGTAAACCCCCTTCGATCTCACTCGATCTCCGTTCTGCTCGGTCTCGATCTTGGCTGATCTTCGTCCTTGATCAGTCCTTAAATTCAGTAATCTAACTTCGTATTGAGGCTCGATATAACACGTGGCCAAACCGTGGCCTATCGCGATCCAACCTCGATTAGTCATAAGAAGGGTAGGCCTATTCTGATCGTATACAGATAGTCCCATCGTTTCTCAGAAATAAGATGATGAGAAAGGACATGAATTCCCGTCGATTAGTGACGAGCTAGACCGTGACGTAAGCAACGAAACGTCCCGTAGGTCCAGTTATCAAGGCATTTAATGCCATGCATTGGTCGGCCACTACCGGTTCTGAACCATCGCCTTCAACCTATAAAAACCTCAACCTTCTCTCATTCAAACTTTTACAAACAACGCCTTCCCTACTCTTGCTTTCAAAGAATCCTTACTTCATAATTCCCATATCCAAATTCCTTAACCCTAATCAATTTCCTTACTTTCTTATTTGCTTTTTACGGATGGCCAAAAACTTCTAAAATTGTGCCGCAAAAAGAGGTTCCTTCTTCATCGCGTCCTGCCGGCGATGCGGTCGTGGTAGAGCTCCACCCTGAGGAATTTGTTATGGCAGGGTGCCCGACTATCGCCGACTTTAAGATAGAGAAGACCCCCTCGGTGCAGGGCCGGTGCTAGCCGATGTCGAGATGTATGTGCACCATCATTGAGGGCCTCCTCGATAAGGCCCATTTGTACAAAGCTGGAATTTTCGGGCAAAAATGCCCTTTCGAAGGTTCTGCAACTGCATAATTCCACGTGCGGTCCGCACTTCTCTTTAGTCTTGACATGAGTTAACTCTGCGGCCGGACAATTCTGGATTGCGTCCGCATCTCTCATATTCTGCGGTCCGCACAATTCTTGGTGCGGCCGCACAATTCTTGGTGCGGCCGCACATGGCTCTCTTATAATT
This sequence comes from Nicotiana undulata, assembly GCA_005239495.1. NCBI lineage: Eukaryota > Viridiplantae > Streptophyta > Magnoliopsida > Solanales > Solanaceae > Nicotiana > Nicotiana undulata. The sequence continues at coordinate 18,773 of MDKH01100806.1, forward strand.
ATGAACACTCCATTATGACCATAAACTTAGAGATCTTGGTTGTTGATAGGTACCTTTCAGAATTTCAGACTTTGTTTTCTTTTTGTAGAAAATATTCTCTCCAATTTAATGGAGGGAAAAAAAAGTAGAAGAAATAAGTCAAACGAGGGACTTAAAATGATAATCTGTAAGCTTCAGCATCGAGTTAGACATAAGAACAAACTTAAGGAACTAAAAGCTAACGTACTTCTTAATTCTAACGTACTCTTTTCCCCGCGTCGTGCCCTCCGTGCGGTGAGAATCTGCCAGAGGCTCGGATTTCAAAAAATTAGCTTCAGAGGTACGAAAAATTTGTATTGTTTCCTCCCATTTGTTTTAGGTTTTGAATTACATAGTCTCTAGGTCTTTTTTCCGTAGCATGTGGACGAAGATTTTGGTATTTGTTTTTAGTGCAATTTCGAGAGAGTTCATATGGAATAATTAGACGTTTCTTAAAGTGTCTTCCATAAAAAATAAGCTTGCGGTGAGTGATTGCTGCTTTTGTTTATGATTCAACTTGATAGGATACGGTTTTACGCTGTTAATCGCTATATGTTCCAATTTGGAAATTCTATTGAATTTTACTCTTATATTGTCCTAATTAGCATGCTTTATTTTATCTGCATTATAAAGTCACTGTTGGTGGAAAAAAGAGAGTCATTGTTATGTTAGGGATCATGTGCTGTATTCTGTCCTTTTAGGCGGAGTTGTCTGTTGAAGTTGTGATACTCGTAATAACAAACTAATACTTGCGTAATGTAATACCTTTAATCCGTTGTGTTTTCAAATGGCATTTGTTGGTCCCACCTGTATATTTTTCGGAATAGGAAAAAAACTTTATTGTTTCTAGTAGAAAATGCACCTGGATAGAGCGGAGTGATTGCAACAAATAAATGTAGCCGATGCCAACTAATTTAGGATTGAGGCGGAGGTCATCGTATAGTTGAAACACACTATTGCCTTTTAAGTTAGTCGATTTGAGAAGGTTATAAAAAAAGATTACTACAGTATATTTGAGGAGTTTAGAATATCTGTATTGATAGTTGTCTTGCTAGGAAAACTATTCCAAGTCTTCCTCCTTAATGTTTACTGTGGGTCATGGAAAGTAAGTTATAAATTTTCTTCTGCTGGGGGGCAAACTCATACTACAATAGGGGTTCTTACTGTGTGGTGCAGTTGGGTTGGTTGAGTACTCTGATCTTTATATTACTGGAGTTGACATTGAGAAGTTGCCACTATGTATTTGATAATTAAAGAATTCATAATACAATAAGATTTCACATGGACAAACTTTTGTACATTATTGAGAACTTGAATTGCTGAAAATATTTTCACTTACTATTCTCGAGAACTTATGACTTTGTATTATGTAAAGTCATGATCATCTTTTTCCGTCTTATTTGGGTGATGGTGGCTTGCTCTGAGAGGACTTACCAGTGATGGCTTTCTTCACCTTTGCAATCGAGTGCTTGACTTTTGATCCAACTCCTGACAATATATTCTGATGTTTCTTGTGAGGAACTTTGATATCAGCATCTCTCGAGACTTCTACAATGACTGGACCTTCAGAACATGACTCTTCTCTTGTTTGTTGACTTCCTTCCTCATCTTTGTCATTGTCATTTTCCTTATCAGTTATTTCTTCTTCATCTTCAGACTCTTCAGTTTTGTGTGCCTGCAGGTCTTCTTTATTGATCATTACCGCTTTTTCTTCAGCAAAACTTTCCTCCATTTTTGATGTCTCTTTTACTGATTCATGCAGAAGGTCAGGAAGTGCGGCCTTAGCTTGTGTCTCTCTTGATCTGGATTCCTCTGGGGCTTCTTTTAAATCACATTCCACTCCTTTCTCGTTTTTGTAATTTTCCTGATCCTCTTCTGTTTCTGAAGTTTTGCATTTTTCCTGCATGTGCTGGATACTTTTGGCCATTGCACCCAGTTGCACTAGTGGGGTAATGCTGTCTTTGGGCGTGCCATTGACATCCGTGCTGCCTGTTGGATCAGTTTCCACCCTCTCCAATGCAGGTAAAGGATATGCTGCTTGCTCTTGTATCTGCTTAGTTACATTGATTTCATTGCTCGCGATGTTATCCGTTGCTATCTCCTTTCCGGAAACCTTAACGGATTCCAATGATGCGAAACGTTCTGTTATTTCTTCCCATTCATCCCTTGTTTTTTCCTCTTGTTCACATCCTACTTGGGCACTTGGAACATTTTCAGTCTTTACTTCTTCTTTCTCTGTTTCTTTTGTTCCATTGCTTGTTATCATCTCTTCAAGACCTGCAGCTGTTTTTTGTTCTGATCCAAAAGGTTTCAAAGTTCCTCTTTCAGGTTCACTTATTGTTGTTCCCTTCTCTTGTTGCACATGTGTTGCGTTGTTGCTTGAGGAATCTTTGCCAGTGCTCTCTCTTAAATCTTCTTGTTCCTCCTATGAGTTCATATTTTACCGTCAGGAATCTTGATTGAATGTGTACATTGTAAAGTAAACAGGGAAGGAGGCAGAGGGAGTAAGCAAAGATTGGAAGAATGTATTTTTGCTTGTATCTTTTTTAGCTTTTTTATTTTTTAAGTTTTGCCTTTTCCATCTTTGACACCCTGGAACATCGGTTGGCTTCAGTAGACTTTTCTCTAGCCAGCTGTGGCAGATGGGGATTTCATCTTAGTGATCTTTCCTAGAGTAGTTTTACTGACTGTCCTTATAATGTCTGTATATATTAAGTGGTCTGTATCCAGCGAACAATTTACTATATATGATTCAAGTTTTTTATTTATATCAATACTTTGTTTTCTCTCATTAACCTATGTGCTGAATATTTCATGCAGTTTGAGTTCAATCATTTTCTGCCAGCAACCTCTTTCCTAAACAGAAGGGAGTAAAACAGATCAAATCATGCAGGTAAAATATTGAAATGGAAGATAGATGCGCAATTTAATCTGACCTCTTTAATTGGAGTCTTGATTTCCATCATAACACATTCGCCCTTTGATTCCTCAGCTTCTTCTGGGAGGTCTATCTCAGTACTTCCATGATTAACGTTGTTGTTGTCATCGATATAAATTTTTCCCAGTTCTTCTAGCTTTTCGGATGTTTGTTTTCCAGCAGGTGAATCTTCATTATGCTCTTCTGTATTCATGACTGCACATGTGTTGTACTTTATATGCTGCTTGTAATCATCCATTTCAGCTCCTTCTGACATCTACAGAAAAAAACAATTTTTTTGATATAGGTAACTTCCACACATTTTAAAGTAAGATGTATGATAAATGCATCCAGTTTCTAACCATTATGCTTTGGTTTTCCTCTCTCTTGTCAAAATTTTCATCTGTCTTCACTTCCGGATTTTCTTCCTGTTTTAACTTCTCCTGTTTGGTGCTGATGCGATTTTCTTCTTCAATGCAATCCGCACAGGAAACATCCTCTGTTTCTGATTTGTCAATGATCTGGAATTTGACCAGTCAACATTAGCAATCTTTTAAGAAATACAGGAGAAAAAGGAAAAAGTTTACATTTAATCAAACGATACATGGTACAAAAACTTAATTACAATTTACCTCCTGAGCAGTGTAAGGCTTCTCATGGTCTACAGACCTTTGTAAAGAATTGGTGTCTGCTATTCCTACTGCCTGTTTCTCTTCACATACCTCAGCTAACTGATGCTTCAGTTGTTCCTGTTGATCTGCACAGCTTTGTAACGTATTGGTGTCCGTAACTACTGCTGCTTCGTTATCTTCACAAATCTCAGCTGTCTGATGGATAAGTTCTTCCGTGGATTCAGATATCTTTTCATTGTTTCTTCCATTTGTTTCTTTTTCTACCGGAGCATCGAGCATATGGCCAATATCTGTTTCTCTGCTTTGTAGCTCAAGCTTATCTGCAGCTGTGTTGTCCTTATTGTGATTATGGAATCCGATATCAAAGCTTTCAACCTGTAGAATGAGTAATTTCTAATTTGGTTGGTATCCAGAAATACCTGAAAGGGGGAGGAAATAGAGAAATTTCTGGAGACTGCTAGCAGGATTGCATGACGCGATAAAACATGATTGCAGGGCATCCCGCATATGCTGCTTCTAGCTGTGATTCAACTCGAGATAATTCGTAAGTTCTATCCATGCTTCTTTAGTGGTTGTATCGGAAGGGGAAACATCAAGTTCTGTTTTGCTAGTTCTTCTATAACTTATTTCCTTTACTGTTATAATTTAGTTCCAACTTTTAAAATTTAGAATTGCGATTTCTTGTAGCAGGTGCAAATCGACATTCACGTCATACTCTGCCTGTTTACATGAAATGTTTCATGCAGTTCTCCTTATATAGTTCTCTCAGCAACATCTCCTCAATTTTCTCGTTGCAGAAGGGAACAGAAACTGAGAATAATATATATTCCTCTAGGCATTTGTGACCTTAACTAACTTGGAGTTGTGGCTTAGTTGTGTCGTCGTTGTTCTGAAAATATCATGCAGCAGGAAAATTGAACTTCTAGGCTCATACGCATGCAACAAACTCGTAGATTCTCAGTAGATGCTTATCGGTTAATTTTGTAAGATCTTGCTTGTTTACCTTTTCTGTAGAGTCCTCCACCCTCTTTTCTTCTGAAGAAAGTGCAATTAAGTTCTCTGCTCCACTTGTGTCTTTAACCTCTTCTGTGGTTAGATTGTCTAGCTGAAAGTTCTTCACAATTAAAAAAGAGCAATCCAGTGATTTTAGAAAAAAGAGAGAAAGCAAGCATTTCTATTTTACCTTGCTTGGGTTAGATATATGAATTTTAAACAGGCTTATGTGGTCATAGATTCTCACTAGATGCTAATCAGCTAATCTATTGTAAGGTCTTGTTCATTTACCTTTTCAGTAGAGCCCTCCACCCTCTTTTCTTCTGAAGAAAGTGCAATGAAGTTCTCTGCTCCACGCGTGTCTTTAGCCTCTTCTGCTGTCAAATTGGCTTGCTGAGTGTTCTGCAGAAATTAAAAAGAGCAATCCAGTGATTTAGAAGAAAGAGAGAAAGCAAGCATTTCTGTTTTATCTTGGGGTTGGATATATGAATTGGAAACAGGCTTATGTGGTCACTTAACCTCTTGATTGGGGGTTTCTGAAACCACTTTGCCTTCTTCAAAGTTATTTGCTGCCATCTCTTCTTTGGTTGATGTTAGAAGCTCATCTAGAGTCGTTTCTTCTTTTCCTAGGACATTCTTATTTGTCCCATCACCAGCATTGACATCTTTAAGTTCTTTTATCTGTTTGTAGTGATAGGTTTTGTTATGACTAGTTTAGGCACATGAAAGAATATCAAAGCATTGATAGAAGGCCACTTAATACCTCAGTTTCAACTTCTTTGCAAAGTCGCGTTGTTTCTTCGACAAACAGTTCTGTCTGTTTTCCTATCAAAGTTTCTTCTTTCTCTATTATATGTGTTCCAGATGCATCAATTCTTCCCGTGGCAGCTTCAGTATCTTCCCTGTTTTGTTCTTTGGGTTCTTCTCCAACTGGTGGTTCTTTAGGCTTCTCTTCAATTATTGGTTCTTCAAGTTTCTCTTCAACTGTTAGTTCTTTAGGTTTCTCTTCAACTGCTTGGTCCTCGGGTTTTTCTTCAATGGGTGATTCTTCAGTTTTTTCCTTAACTGCTGGTTCTTCAGGTTTCTCTTCAATGGGTGATTCTTCAGTTTTTTCCTTAACTGCTGGTTCTTCAGGTTTCTCTTCTACTGCTGCTTCTTCAAAATTTTCAACTGCCAATCCCTCAGGTATTTCTTCAACTGACGGCTCTTCACCTTTTTCATCAACTGCTGGTTCTTCAGTCTTTTCAACTATTGGTTCTTCAGGTTTCTCCTCAATTGTTGGTTCCTCAAGTTTTTTGTCAGCTACTGGTTCTTCAGGTTTCTCTTCAATTGCTGGTTCTTCAGGTTTCTCTTCAACTGCTAGTTCCTCAGGTGTCTCTTTAACTGCTGCTTCTTCAGGTGTTTCTTTCACTGCTAGTTCTTCGGGTTTCTCCTCAACCGCTGGTTCTTTAGGTTTCTCTTCAACTTTTGGTTCTTTAGGTTTTTCTTCAACTGCTGTTTCTTCATCTTTTTCTTCAACTGCTGGTTCCTCATGTTTTTCTTCAACTTGTGGTTCTTCATGTTTTTCATCAACTGCTGGTTCTACATGTTTCTCCGCAACTGCTGGTTCTTCAGGTTTCTCCGCAACTGTTGGTTCTTCAAGTTCTTCATCAATTGTTGGTTCTTCAGGTTTCTTTTCAACTGTTGGTTCTTGAGGTTTCTCCTGAATTGCTGGTTCTTGAGGTTTCTCTTCAAACGTTGGTTGTTCAGGTGTTTCTTTCACTGCAGGTTCTTCAGGTGTCCCTTCAACTGCTGGTTTGTCAGGTTTCTCCTCAACTGCTGGTTCTTCGAGTTTCTCCTCAACTTTTGGTTCTTCGGCTTTCTCCTTAACAGCTGTTTCTTCCAGTTTCTCTTCAACTATCCATTCCTCGGGTTTCTCTTCAACTGCTGAATCATCGGGTTTTTCTGCAACTGCTGGATGGTCAGCAACATCATTGTCGGTATTGCATGAAATTTCACTGACAGTCTTGTCGTTCGAGTCTATAACTGGCATATTCTACAAAAAGAATTTAAAGTTTCACTTAGTCTTTCAATAGATAAGTAGATGTGAATTCCTTACACAGACGGAACTAATAGGATGGTGGAATTCTTTTGGTTGCATCTCGCATAGGGTTACTACACATGCTCAACTGTTCTGCAACAATGATCGTGATTGCTCAGAATATTTTGAATGCTACCATTGTTTAGCATGTTAGACAGACAAGGAGTTATGCATATAAGAATCATTCTAACGAGAGAAGAAGGTGTTCATATCTTAATCTCCAGATGGTTTTAGTAATTGTCAACTGCCGAGCATTATATCAAGTTAACAGATGTCTACATGATGAGTTTTGGGACTTCTTATTTTAGCAAGATTCCTGTTTATAACTGAAATACAGTTGCCGTGGCCTAGTGGTTTAAGCCCTTGGTTTCTAGCTTAACGTCATGTGAATTCTCTTAAGGTCATATTTTGGAAATCCCTGAGAAAGAGTTTCCACTGCCTCTTCCTTTATTAATCGATAATTCTCCAAGAAGAATCTCTTTCTTTTTGTCAATGTTAAAGAGTCTGCCAAAGAAAACCAATAAAATGATTAGAATAAATGCATGAAGGCATCTACCTGCAATATTTGAAATTTGCTTAAACCTTCCGTTGCAACTTATTGTTTCAAAGACTCAAAGGAATACTCGATTTGCAATGTCAATGGTCCGTTCTTTTTCAGAAATATAGGTCATAACCATTTGTCAGCATTTGGCTAATTTTTGTTTCGACTTAGTTTTCAAAAGAAGCACATATGAATCCCAATGATACTAGGACGTCTCACTTGTAATAGCCTTGAACAAAATAAATAAATAAACAAATAAAAGAGCATGGTTGATGTTTGTGCAATAGATTATACTCTATCAGCAGTGAATTAATTTTCTATTTCTTGTATATATCATCTTATCATGTATTGTTTCCCGTTTTGTGCAATGACTACAAAATAAACAAAAACTCTGGGAAAGGAAGTGAAGACTTGTTTTGTTTTATATGGAGAACTTTAAATTTATAGTAGTTAGTAGTTACTACGAACTATATACTTCGAATACTTTCAGACTTGAATTTTAATATTTCTCCCAGAAAGACAAGGTGGCAAGAGAATTCATATGCATGCGATAAACTTAAGACCCTCAGTGAACGGTTGTCATATGAGTGCCTTGATGCTAATTGGCTGATTCATTCTCAGGTTCTCATTTCGTTTACCTTTTCATTAGAGCCTTCACAACTAATTTCTTCTGAAGAAACTACCATGAAGTTCTCGACTCCATGCTCATCTTTCAATAAAGCTTCATCTCTGATTAAATTAGCTTGTTGAAAGTTCTGCAGATTTGAAAAAGAGGGAATTTTGTGATTTTAGTAGAAAGAGAGAAGGCATCTTTATATCTGAGAGTTACATATATTAATTAAGAACAGGCTTCTATGGTCACTTAAACTCTTGACTGGGAATCTCTGAAACCACTTGGCCTTCTTCAGAGTTCTTGGTACCAATTTCTTCTTTGATGGACGTCAGAATTTTGTCCAAAGTCTTTTCTTCTTTTTCCATAATGTTTTATTTGTTCCATCACCAGTATTTATATCTTTAAGTTTGTTTATCTGTTTGAAGTTATAGTTTTGGCTATCATTAGTCTATGGACAGGAAAGATCAGAGTATTAATAGAAGCCAGATCATCTAATACCTTTGTTTCAACCTCTTCACAAGATCTCATTTTTTCTTCAACAGCCAGTTCGTCCTGGTTGCGAACGGAATGTTCTTGCTTCTGTACTATACATTTTTCCGTTTCATCAGTTTGTTTTGGTACTTCTGGTCCTTCTGGGTGGTCGTTTACCTGCATAACCAAGTAGCTCATCAAGTTTAGAACAATAAGGACGAAGAGCAACTAAATTATTTACTTAACCAAGTCTACTTGATCCTTCTCTATTAGCAATATCACTTGCCTCATTTTCTGTTCCTTTACTTGAATTTGGATTTATCTCAGATTTTGTGCTTCCTGAAGTTTGTTGACTGATTAGATCCTCTTGACTATTAATGTGCACAGCTTCACCTTCAGCAAACATGTTCTTATTTAAGAAACTATCCCCTGTTGAAGTATTTTGATTGTCATAACCTGCAATATGTCGGTAGTAGATGTTAATACCACATCTAGTCATTATTGAAGTGATAGAAAGTGCATCTCTTTGAACCCCCAAAAAAGTGCTTGTTACATCCATATTGGAATTTACGTCTTAATGAATGCTGCTAGCCCTAATATCTTAGCAAAAGCATATCATAGGATTTCTTTATTATATCCATGTAGTAATAAATAAATTATGTTCATATATGTAATGATAGATGATCATTATTGCTAAATACTGTGGATGTGCATTCTACTTTTTCAAGGTTTCTCCAAAACAGAAAGGTATCTCGTCTCTGGTTCTTCTCTCCATTTCAGCTTCCTTTTAGAGATTGGTTCCATTTGTATTTTTCTCTACTTTTTGCGAGTAAGACTATGGTTTAAATCAATTGGATCTGTTATCTTAAGTGTATCACCATTTTCCATTGCAAATAAAATCAATTGGATAGGGAAAGCATGTCTGTGAACTAGTATTACTCACTCTGTGGTGTAAACTTCTGTTCTTCAGTGAAAGAAGCCTCATCCTTCTGCTTTATGTTATCTTCATCTCTCTGCATTGCATCATCAATTTCTGATATTTCTCGAGAATCTAGCTGTTGCACATTTTTAGGTTCGTCAATACTAATTGGTTCTCCCAATATTGGATTGGTCATTGTTGTCCCTTGAGCAGGCGGATGACTTAGACTGGCTGTTGGCAGACTGCTGCTTGCTTCATTTGCATTCTGGTTATGCTTTGCCTCTTTTATGGGAGCTTCAGTTACTTCCCTGCTTTGTTCTTCCGGCTTTTCTTTAGTTGATGGTTCTTCAAGTTTCTCTTCAACCGCTAGTTCTTCAGCTTTTTCGTCAACTACTGGTACCTCAGGTTTTTCTTCAACTGGCGGTTCCTCGGGGTTCTGTTCAACTACTGTTTCCTCTGGGTTCTGTTCAAAAGCTGGTTCCTCAAGTTTATCTTCAACTACCAGTTTCTCAAGTTTACCTTCAATTGCTGGTTCCTCCGGTTTTTCTTCAACTGTTGGTTCATCAGGTTTCTCCTCAACTGCTGGTTCTTCATCCTCAACTGCTGGATTATCAGCAACATCTTTTTTGGTATTGCATGTAATTTTACTGCCAGTCTTACCATTTGAGTCTACAACAGGCATATTCTGCAAGAAGAATTGAAGGTATCACTTAGTCTTTCAATAAATAAGCATATGTGAATTCCTTGCACATACAAGACTATTAGGATGGGCAAACTTTGTGATAGTGCTTGATCGTCACCTTTTCGCAGGAAGTTACCTTTTCAGGTTTCTCTTTTTCAGTTGCTGGTTCATCAAGTTTCTCTTCAACCGTTGGTTCTTCAGGTGTTTCTTCCCATGCTGGTTCTTCAAGTGCTTCTTCCCGTGCTGCTGTTTTTTCAGGCTTCTCTTCAACTACTGATTTTTCAGGTGTCTCCTCAACTGCTAGTTCTGCAGGTTTCTCCAATATAACTGCTGGTTCTTCATATTTTTTTTCAATTGCTAGTTCTTCAGGTTTTGCCTCAACTGCTGGATAGTCAGAAACATCATTGTTGGCATTGCATGGAATTTCACTGTTAATCTTGTCCTTTGAATCTACAACTGGCATATTCTGCAAGAAGAATTTAAAGCTTCACTAAATCTTTCAGTAAAGTAGATGTAAATTCCTTGCACATATAGAGCAAGGAATCTCTGTGACAGTGCTTGATCACCTTTTCCAGGAGAGTTACGGCTTCAGGTTTCTCTTTTTCAACTGCTGTTTTTTTAGGTTTCTGTTCAATAGCTAGTTCTTCAACTGTCTCTTCAACTGTTGATTTGGCAGGTTTCTCTTCAACTGCTAGTGCTTCAGGTGTTTCCTCCCCTGCTTGCTCTTCAAGTGTTTCTTCAGTTGCTAGTTTTTCAGATTTCTCCTCTATCACTGATTTTTCAGGTTTATCCTCAACAATTGGTTCTTCAAGTTTCTCCTTAGCCATTGGTTCTTCAGGTTTTTTCTCATTCGCTGGTTCTTCAGGTTTTTCCTCAACTGCTGGATAGTCAGCAACATCATTGTTGGTATTGCATGGAGTTGCACTGTCATTCTTCTCGCTTAGCTCTATAATTGGTATATTCTGCAAGAAGAATTTAAAGTTTAACTTAATCTTCCAACAGGCCGATGTGAATTGTTGCGCATGCATAACTAATAGGATGGATAAAATTTGTGATTGTGCTTGATCCTCACCTTTTCCAAGAGAGTTACTTTTTCATGTTTCTCTCCGACTGCTGGTTTTTCAGGGTTTTTTCCAACTGCTAGTTCTTCAGGTGTTTCTTCAACTGCTGGTTCTTCAGCTTCCTCTTCAAATGCTAGTTCTTTAGGTGTTTCTTCCCATGCTGGTCCTGCAGGTGTTTGTTCAACTACTGGTTCTTCTGATTTCTCTTCAATTGGTGATTCGTCAAGTTTCTCCTCGGCTGCTGGTTCTTCAGGTTTCTTTTCCACAGCTGGTTCTTCAGGTTTCTCTTGCACTGCTGGTTCATCAGCTTTTTCCTTAATCGCTGGTTCTTCAGGTTTCTCTTCAGTTGCTTGTTCTTCATGTTTTTCTTCAACTGCTAGCTCTTCAGGTTTATCTTCAATTGCTGGATAGTCAGCACCATCATTGTTGTTATTGCCTGGACCTCCAACGTCAATCTTGTCCTTTGAGTCTACAATTGGCATATTCTGCAAGAAAAATTGAAAGTTTGACTTAGTCTTTCAATAGATTAGCATATGTGAGTTCCTTGCACATATAAAGCTAATAGGGTGGATAAATTTTGTGACAATTGTTTAATCCTGACCTTCTTTAGGAGAGCTTCTGTTTCAGGTTTCTCCTCTTCAATTGCTGGGTTTTCATGTTTCTCTTCAATAACTAGTTCTGCAGGTGTCTCTTCAGTAATTGGTTCTTCTAGATTCTCTTCAACTGCTAGTTCTTCATGTGTTTCCTCTCCTGCTAACTCTTCAAGTTTCTGCTCAATTGTTGGTACTTCAGGTTTCTCCTTTATCGCTGGTGCATCAGGTTTCTCTTCTACCACTGGTTCATCAGTTGTTTCCTCAATTGCTGTTTTTTCAAGATTTTCCTCAACTGCTGGATAGTAAGCAACATCATTGTTGGTGTTGCATGAAATATCAGAGTCAGTCTTGTCGTTTGAGTCTACAACTGGCATATTCTGTAAGAAGAATTTAAAGTTTCACTTAGTCTTCCAATAGATAAGCAGATCTGAAAAGCTTGCACATATAAAACTATTAGGATGGACAAACTTTGTGACAGTGCTAGATCCTCACCTTTTCTAGGAGAGTTACCCTTTCAATTGTTGGTTCTTCAAGTTTCTCTTCAACGGTTTGTTCTTCAGGTTTCTCCTCAACTGCGGGTTCATTAGGTTTCTTCTCAATTATTGGTTCTTGACGTTTCTCCTCAATTGCTGGTTTTTCAGGTTTCTCTTCAACCGCTAATTCTTCAGGTTTCTCCTCAACTGTTGGTTCTTCATGGTTTTCTTCAACTGCTGGTTCTTTAAGGTTTTCCTCATCTGCTACGTATTCAGCAACATCGTCGTTGGTATTGCATGGAATTACACTGGCAGTCTTATCATTGAAATCTACAACTGGTATATTCTGCAAGAAGAATTAAAGTTTCACTTAGTCTTTCAACAGATAAGTAGATACGAATTGTTGCACATACAGAACTAATAGGATGGCTAAAATTTGTGACACTGTTTGATGCTCACCTTTTCCAAAAGAGTTACCTTGTCAAATTTTTCCTCTTCAACTGCTGGTTCTTCTGGTTTCTCTTTAAATGCTTGTTCTTTAGGTGTTACTTCCAGTGTTGGTTCTTCAAGTTTCTCCTCAACAATTGGTTCTTCAGGTTTCTCTTCCGTTGATGATTTTTCAGGTTCCTCATTAACTGCTGGTTCTTCAGGTTTTTCCCTAACCGCTGGTTCTTCAGACTTCTTTTCCACTGACGGTTCTTCAGGTTCTTCCCTAACAGCTGGTTCTTCAGGCTTCTTTTCCACTGACGGTTCTTCAGGTTTTACCTCAACTGCTGGTTCTTCAGGTTTTTTCATAAATGCTGATTCTTCAGATTTCTCTTCAGTTGCCGGTTCTTCATGTTTTTCCTCAACTACTGGTTCTTCATTTTTTTCCTTAACTGCTGCATAGTCAGCAATATCATTGTTGTTATTGCAGGGAGTTGCATTGTCAGTCTTGTCCTTTGAGTCTGCAATTGGTAAATTCTGCAAGAAAATTTAAAGTTTCACTTGGTCTTTCAGTGGATAAAATTCGTTGCATATATAGAGCTAATAGGATGGATAAACTCTGTGACACTGCTTGTTTCTTACCTTTTGCTGGAGAGTTACTGTTTCAAGTTTATCCTCTTCATTTTCTGGGTTTTCAGGTTTATCTTCAAGAACTAGTTCTTTAGGTATCTCTTCAACTGTTGGTTCTTTAAGTTTCTCTTCAAGTGCTAGTTCTTCAGGTGTTTCCTCCCCTGCTAGCTCTTTAGGTGGTTCTTTAGCTGCTGGTTCTTCAGGTTTCTTTTCAGCCGCTGGTTGTTGAGATTTCTCCTCGACTAGTTCGTCAGATTTCTCCTCAATCATTGGTTCTTCAAGTTTCTCCTCAACCATTTGTTTTTCAGGTTTCTCAACCACTGGTACATCAGGTGTCTCTTCATCAACAGGTTCTTTAGATTTTCCTTCAATTGCTCGTTCTTCAGGGTTTCCCTCAACTTCTGGAAAGTGGGCAGCATCGTTGTTGGTATTGCATGGAAGTTCACTGTCAGTCTTGTCGTTCGAGTCTACAACTAGCATACTCTGCAAGAAGAATTTTGAAGTTTCACTTAGTCTTTCAATAGGTAAGCAGATGTGAATTGTTGCACATACACAACTATTAGTAATAAGATGGATAAACCTTTTGAAAATGCTTGATCCTCACCTTTTCTAGGAAAGTTACCCTTTCAGATTTCTCCTCTTCAATTATTGATTCTTCAGGTTTCTCTTCAACCGTTTGTTCTTCAGGTTTCTTCTCAACTACTGGTTCTTCATGTTTCTCCTCAATTGTTGGTTTTTCGGGTTTCTCTTCAGCTGCTAGTTCTTCAGGTTTCTCCTCAACTGTTGGTTCTTCATGTTTTTCTTCAACTGATGGTTCAAGGTTTTCCTCAACTGCTACATATTCAGCAACATCATTGTTGGTATTGCATTGAATTTCACGGTCAGCCTTGTCGTTGAAATCTACAGCTGGCATATTCTGCAAGAAGAATTAAAGCTTCATTTAGTCTTTCAATAGATAAGCAGATGTGAATCGTTGCACATAGATGGATAAACTATGTGATAATGCTTGATACTCACCTCTTCCATAAGAGTTACCTTTTCAAGTTTCTCCTCTTCAACTGCTGGTTCTTCTGGTTTCTCTTCAAATGCTAGTTCTTTGGGTGTTTCTTCCCATGTTGGTTCTTCAGGTGTTTCTTCAATCAGTGGTTTTTCAGGTTTCTCTTCAACAGTTGGTTCTTCAAGTTTCTCCTCAACAATTGGTTCTTCAGGTTTCTCTTCCATCGCTGATTTTTCAGGTTCCTCATTTGCTGCTGGTTCTTCAGGTTTTTCCCCAACTGTTGGCTCTTCAGGTTTTTCTTTCCCTGCTGGTTCTTCAGGTTTTACAGTAGCCGCTGGTTCTTCAGGTTTCTCCAT